>SNQJ01S0259192.1:0-12341 GCA_010110895.2 Picea sitchensis | reverse complement strand
GAAAAAGAATCAGAAAAAGCCTTGCTACAGATGAAAGAAACCCTAAATGACTACCGACATCTCATATTATCAGAGATCTTCAAAGAAAAATAATGCCTTGAAGAAAGAATAGGAGGCTTCGACATTGACTATGTTATAGATGAGGAAACACAGGTGAATATCATGACAGAGAGAACTTGGGAAGCTATAGGGAGGCCTGCTATGATTCATTCCTTAGGAGGAATAGGACTATTCAAAGGAAAGCTGATAAACCTATGTGGAAAGCTCACCCAGATACCTATGAATGCCAATGGAACTTCGACAGAGGAAGATTTTGAGATTATTAGATTTATTGAAAATAGTGCCCCATTTACCATGCTACTAGGAAAATCTTGGATTGAAAGAGATTAGGCCAGAAGGCAAGAAGAAGAAGACATTTTAGAGCAGAAGAAGCAAGAGTTAAATTAATTCATGACTAGAAGGATCGCACACTTGATTGAAGAATAGAAGAACAGATCGAATATATTTAACACCAGAGACCCAGATGTCGAACTTGCAAGAACACTAGAAGACCCACAGAATATTGAAGTACTCATTCCAAATAAAGAAGAAGGATCACCCTCAAATCTTAGGAAAGAATCTCAACAATGCGAAGTAACTTTGCCAAAAGAAGATAAGAATTAGAACGGAAAAAGGCATACCAAAATGAAGCTCACTGGGAAGAAGGCTATAAATATAAGTAAGAAGAGAGCTAAGATCAAAAAGTTGCAGAAGGTTCAAGAGGGCACCTCGCAGAAGGAAAATTTGCAAAATTGGAGCTTCGTTAGGATATCAGAACACTGACACATGGCACTTCGCCATGACGAAGAAATATAATCGTTGGGGACATTATAACCATTAGACCAACACTCTGAACAGGTAGAAATACATTTATGGACAGATATCTCACCATCCGACCGTTGGGACCGCGCCATAACAGACAGAACATAGTCAATGAAGGCTTCATACCCATTGCAATGCTAAGTAACTTTGCCAAAAGAAGATAAGAATTAGAACGAAAAAGGCATACCAAAATGAAGCTCACCGGGAAGAAGGCTAGAAAATATAAGTAAGAAGAGAGCTAAGATCAAAAGATTACAGAAGGTTCTAGAGGGCACCCTCGTATGAAAATTTGTAAAATTGAGCTTCATAGGGATATCAGAACACCGGGATACATGGCACCTCACCATGACGAAGAAATATAATCGTTGGGGACATTATAACCATTGTGACCAACACTCAATGTAGAAATACATTTATGGACAGATATCTCACCATCCGACCGCTAGACCTACTATAACGTATTTAACATAGTCAATGAAGCCATACCCATTGCAAGCAACCCATTTCCGAGTTACCTATTCATCCCATTGCGCCATGCACCGAGAACACTTTTTTCCAACTAAGAGTTTGAGCCCACAAACTAAGTCGATTTTATACAGTGATCATCGTACTCTTGCTATCTATCCTACTATAGTGTCTATTCCCTAACCCGGTGATTTCTGCAATTCCCAAGTGTGTATGTCCAATCTAATTGAGTAAAAGCAGATAAAGTTGTTGAAGAATTTTTATCTAATTCTCATGACTGAAAGAGTCATGTCAAAAAGATGAATGTCCACCAGAGTCCAAGAATAACGATAAGAGGAGTAGCAACTTCTCCATACACTACTCGAGCTGGACCATCCAGACCAGCCGATGAAAAGAGAACCAATCACAAGGATGACCTAGGCAATGAAAATTTGATCCCAACCATATTGCTCAACTACATCCCATCTCTAGCTGGCACGGTGAACCATGATAGTTTACCACATGATTTCGAATATACCATAGTTACTTCATACCTCCCAAAGGGGATAAGCGCAGTGCGAGCAGACCAAGATAAGATTGCAACATTGAAGTTTAGTGGACTTCAACCTTGGAGACTATAAATTCTATAACATGATCGCCTCGCATAAGTACACCGACCAACTAAGGGGAGAATTCAAAGATATTTCCCCAATCATGGACTATGAACTTCGCGCAGTACACAATGTTCAACGTCATGAAGATTCCTCACTTTCGACTACACTAGGAGGTGAATGTTTGTGTCAAGTTGTTTCTTTATTGTTACCATGGCAGTTATTTGTAGCTAAACTTCCATATAACAGTTTATCTAACGCTGATCAATCAGATTACGGTTTTGAGTATGCAAGGACTTGATCCACAATATTTTTACCCCAAAAATTTATGGATACTATGCTCTAGCACAAAAGATCAGTACTTATGGCACGTCGAGAAGGGAACATGAGGCTACAAGGTAGCTTTATCGAGAGTGGGGCAATGTGCCTCGCCTGTCAGCTAGATTGCATGGAAGTTAGTACAAAAGAACTCCACTCACCCAAGTCAATTGGTTTGTATTTGACCTGCGTGGAAGTACAAAGGTCTTCAGATGAATTGGGTGAAGTACTCGGTGAACCAGTTGGAACTCGACTGCGAAAGAAGCAATAATATCAAGGATAAGGAATGATTTCAGTTGGCTCTTGATCCTTATAGATTTTATTTTCTGGGAGATGCCGAAAGGTATGACCTTCCAGGACATCGAGCCATTTGAACCACAGTCCTGCTCAAGACACTATGGTATTCTAGCGACATGAATAAATAGTGGTAGTCAAATGTTGTTTTCCATACCCACTACAATCAATATAGCTATACAGTCTGAGCCTCACATGACTGTTGGCATAGGGAAGACCCAAGGTTCAATGCTACAACAACGCACTAACAAAACCCTAACTACCAACCCTTTGGCAACACCTACGAAGAAAAAGAAGTCTCACCCAAGGTAGTGGTTGTAGACTCCAAGGTTCAACCTTATCCGGGACACGATCTCGACATACTACTTAATAAAGAAATTATCACCTTCAGTTCTTAATCATGCAATCATTATCTACTTCGCTGATGAAACAGAGCCTCACAGTATTCACAGTACTCTATCTTATACAAGCACTTAGCACAAGTAAATAGGTTAGATGTAACTGATCAAACACTAAGCATATTCATGTACATTAGATCTAACATCTATACATCATTAGCAGAAAGCATAAGTAGATCTATCTAATCATCTCTAAAGGTCAAGGAAGAAGACATAAACACATTCAAGCAAGCACCAAGCAAGATAACACAGTATTTACATGGTTCACCCTCCCTCGGGATACATCCACCAACTCTTATTCTTTATTTCCTTCAATCAATATATTACGGAACAGAGCCTCAAACCCTTACTCCACAAAGGACAAGATTCATGTAGCTTGCTAGATTCTTCTTCCTTTCATTACAGCACTAAGACTTTCACAATTTGTCACAACTACTTGCACTCAACTATGAAAGTCTTCATAATCATGCACACAAAGCATCAAAACCCTACTTGCACTTAACATACATTCACATCACTTAGATATAACACTTAGCCTTTCATTCATCTCCTTCTTCTTCCCAGCCTAGGCATCTATTTATATATACAAAATAGGCCTAAAACATGGGTAAAACCCATGGGCTCCACATCCCTTTCCCCATTACATATTCCCCAAAAACCAAAGAGGCCCAAAAGGGGGTCAAGATCTTGTGATCTCCACTTCATCTTACTCTCCTCCTTCGACAACCTGTCAAAGTAACAAAAGTAGGTCAAACATGACCAAAAATACTCAAAACTTGGTCATGTAACAACAGGTCTCAATTGACTCACTTGTGACTCATCCCAGTCACTCTGGTCTCGTGTTCTACCACTTCATTTCTTTTTGTATTTCTCGGTGAACTCATGGATCATTGCATCATTCACCGGTCCTTCCAAGCACTACTCTACTGAGAGGACAACTCGTCTATCTCTGCCCTTGCTCTCAATTCTCCCCGAACAACATACGCCTTGTCTTGGTATAGGGTTGAAGTCAGCGTTGATGAATTTTATCACTTTTCTTGAAGAATGAACCTATTGCCGAAGTTGCATTGTTCATGAGATCTCTCTATTCTATCTACCGGTGACAGGCCTTCGCTTGTTCCATAAAGGTATCCATTATGTTGTTTTGTTTCAGAGCTACTAATTTCCAGCACTTGTAATTATGGATTCTCTATAAGGTTTTCATATGTCTCGACACTCGGTTACTTAGCTACTTGCACTCCAAGGCAAGAACTTCTAATTTTCTAACTGCACTACGAGCAGTTTCTTCCTTTGGTCTCTTACATCTTAACAGGTTTCAGGCATAGTACGAAGTTACAAATCCGTGATGCGTTGTTGGAGCTGCTAGATTACTTCTTTGAGTTGTGCCACCTACTATGGAAATCGCTCTTCAGCCTATACTTCAATGATTTTCATAAAGCAAAGTGCTCTATTGACTACTTATTTCACTTCAAGTTTGCCGTTCGGCTTGTTAACTTTTCCTTGTTTTGTTGTAGCTCTACTTTCTCTACATCCCATTTTGCTTGGAGTAAAGTTTTCTGCCTCGCATTGTCGTTGTTCTAGCGTGACTTCCTCGCTTCTCAAGCACTGTGGCCTCAGTTTCGTGTTGCTTTTCTTGAGCTCTTTGAAGGCGAGCTTCGATTGTATCGGCAATCTAGTGTAATTGAGCGGGATCATCACCTAGTTCTAGTGTTCCTACCATCAATGGGCGTAGTGGATACTGTGTGGATGGACTATAGTGCCTACTACACTTCTTGAAGCTCAGCCTTGATGTGACTAAACACCTCCTCCTTCTTGGATTCTTGCTTCTCTTCTATCTCCAAAGAAGCACCATTCATTGTTGTGACGATGAAGTCAAAGTCGTCTAATGTAAGGGTGGTCTCAAACCTGGTTCTATTTGCTTTCATTTTTCTTGAAGAAGGTTTCCGAGGGGAAACCTTTCATTTTCTTCGAGGGATCCTTGTCTTTTGGTGAGGTAACTCTAATTTTCTTCTGTTCGACTTATGTTCCATCACCTCCTTGCTCGGCTGAGATAGACGCGGTATTTATGGATGCACTATCTAAATCATCTAATTTTGGTTTTCTTTATCTTGGGTTAGGTCCATTTTATATCCGGTGCGCCAAGGTTGTCAATATCGCATTATCTCTGTGGATCCATCAGAACAATGGAGGTCCCCAACCATCTCCTTTGGTATCTTCCTCTAAGTCAACTATAACTTGTAGTATGACTGTAGCCGCTGGAGATGCTCATCATGTTGCTACTGGTGATGTAGATGAAGTGTATGTCCGCTAATTTCATCAAAGCACTTCAATTCAGAAGTGTGTTCAAGGTTATGCAAGGCATGGCCTATATGGCTACCTTCAACTGGTTATAATACATGTGAAGAGACATTGGATTGCCACCGCTTGTTCATGTCACTGAAATACCACAACGCATTCAAACTGCTACTAGTGAGTCAAAAGGCTTGACATTCGGGAAGGTTTCACCTTCTGACATCTCCTATGCGATGAAAGCGATTAATATGAGAAGCCATCTAAAATGGAACTCAACCTTGATCCCACACTTCCTGCAGTCCGCCCCAGTTGGTTCACCAACTATTTGGCCTGTTCATATGTGGTGTCTCCGCCAAAGACTTCCCGCAAGGTCAACTACAAACTGCCATTGGGTCGACGCTTCATGAACTAGCTGCTCCGACATCACAGAAAGGTGCACCGCACTCACTCTCGATATAGGCTACCAGCCTTGCATGCCCCCATCTCGCGATCTCTTTAGGTATCTCTTATTCGAGCGAGAACACGATCTACAATCTTTCTGCAGAAACTCGGATCGGGCCCCGTGCATGCTAAGCCTTGTGATCCGATTAATCAAAGTTGGATCCATCAGGATGCAACGATTCAACTACATAAGTATCCTCCATGAGCAGACAACAAATAACTTGGACATTGTGCATTCTTCCTTGATTCCTCCCGCAGCGTGAAATCTTCATTACATTAAGTAGGGTTGACTGCGCGACATTCTAGTTCCATGATTGAGCGATAATCTTGGAGATATTTCCTTTGGTTCGCATTAGATACTTATGAGGGACGAGCATACTGTAAACCTTCCCATCGCCGAGGTTGAAGTCACCGAACTTCAACGCTGCGATCTTATCTTGGTCTACGTGAATTGTGTGTATCCCCTTTGGGAGTTACGCAGTAACCAAGGTGTATTAAAAATATTTGGGCACACTTTCTCAGTTTATTGTGCCTCTTATAGGTGGTAGATAAGAAGGTAGAATGCTTAAAATCAGCTTAGTATTTTACATGGCATGTACCAATGGTTTGATACGATGAACCTTATTTATTTTTTCTATCCATTCAAAGCGAGTTGATCGATATATCAGCCTCAACGACTATATTGCTTCGTCATGGTGAAGGGCCATGTGTCACAGAGCCCCATATTCCCATTAAGCTCCAATTCTGAAATTTTTATTTCTACAAGGTCTCCTCTAGAACCTCCTATAACCTTCAAGATTATCCCTTTCTTCTTAACTTTCAGCCTTCTTCTAGTGAGATTTGTGTCGCTAATGCTTTTCTCATTCCGATTCTTTTCTTATTTGGTCTTAGTTACTTCATGTTGTTGAAATTCTTTCCTAGGTTTCTTGGGTAATACTTCTTCTGTTTCTGAGATAGGTAATTCAATCTTCTAAGATCCTCTAGTGTTCTCTCGAAGCTTTGACATCCCATATTCTGTTATTAAATATCACATCTGGCCTCTATTCTTCAATCAAGTGCACCATCCTTCTAATATAAAAGTTTTAACTCTTGCTTATTTTGTTCCAAAACTTCTTCTTTCTCCTTTCGTCTCGCTTGGATCTCTATCAAATCCAAGGTTTCCTCTATTAGCATGGTATGTGTGTAACCAGGTGTTATTTCAACAAATTTTAATAACCTCAAAGTCTTTCTTATTCTTCTGTCTAAGTTCCATTGACAGCCATAGGTATCCAGGCGACCCTTCCACATAGGTTTACTATCTTTCCTCCTCGAAACCTATTCCTCCTAGTGAAGGATCATATTAGGCCTCCCTATAGCTTCCTGTGTTTCTTTCTAGCATAATATTCATCTGTGTTTCCTCATCCATAACATTGACCACTGTTCGAAGTCCCCTATTTTTTCTTCGATGCATTCCTTCTCTTGAAGATCTTCTCTGATAAGTTGACATGTCGCTGGTCATTCATACTTTTATTTGTATCAATACTTTATCATATTCTTGCTGGGGTTCTGCTTTTTCTGGATCTTCCTTAGGGTTCTCTCTTTGATTCTCAGATTCATTCCTTCAAGCTTAGCGACCATTCTAGGGAAATCCAATACTTCATGGTCCATAGCCTCATAGCAAAGACAACTAGGTCTTATTCTGTGGAATTCCTTAGCAAGATGTCCCGCCTTCTCAGAATCCAGGCAACGCAGGGTTAATCCTCTCTTTCTTTTAAATGATCCCCATCTCTTTCCTCAGACCGTGCACTAGGATCATGGTAGCTATCTTGAAACAAATTATTTCTAGGATCTTGCATCCATTTGTTAGTCCAAACATACTTTCTATGCATAGGTATAACATATCTTTCTACTCTATTCTTATAGATCTATTCATATCAAAATATTTTTCATCTATCGCTATTCTAGTTTTTAAGCTAGGAAAATCTATCAAACATACCTAGATTCATACCCTAGAAACAAAAATTTCCACTTATCTTACTTTTACAGAGCACAAATCTTTCAGATCTAAGACTTTTAAACTATTCTTACCTTTATCATAAAGCAATGCAGCTTTGTGATAGTTAATTCTTTATAGTCAAACGCTTCCACTTTTTACCTTTCTTAGAGCACAAAGCTTTCAGATCTTGTTTCTTTTCTTTAGATCTAACCTCCTTTCTTCTCGTGATCGGGCTTTTCCCTTCAGATCATTTTTCTTTCTTAGCACAAAGCTTTTCAATTCAAGTATAATATCAAGGCACTAGGGGCACAAATTCCATGCACGTGACTTTTAAAAATTTCAGATGAATCTTTGCACAGCTTCCTCTTTCTCGCCTCAAAGAA
Organism: Picea sitchensis; assembly: GCA_010110895.2. Classification (NCBI taxonomy): domain Eukaryota; kingdom Viridiplantae; phylum Streptophyta; class Pinopsida; order Pinales; family Pinaceae; genus Picea; species Picea sitchensis. Next base: position 4,324 of record SNQJ01S0259192.1, on the reverse strand, counting down.
TCACAGCTGTGTCCTATAAATAAAACCATTTGTTGGCACAGTAAGCAAACCTGTGGTCTGAACACTCACAACAACAATGCACCAACAAAAACCCAACTACCAGCCCTTTAGGAAACACCTGTGAAGAAGACAGTCTCACCCGAGGTAGAGGCAGGGTGGTTGCAGGACTCAAGTGTCTACAACCTTAGCTGGGACAATGATATGTGATTGTACTTCTGAATAAAGAACTTAGCACCGTTAGTTATTTAACATGCAACCATTATCTACTTCGCTGATAAAACAGAGTCAAGTAAAGATTCACACTAATTCATCAGATACAAGCACTCTAGCACAACCAAATAGGTTAGATGTAACTGATCAAGCACCGAGCATATTCATGTATTATCATTAGATCTAACATTCATACATCATTAGCACCGAAAGCACAAGTAGATCTATCTAATCATCTCAAAACACTAAGAAAATAAGACATAAACACATTCATGCAAGCACCAAGCAAGATAACACAAGATTTACATGGTTCACCCCTCTCCTGGGCTACATCCACCAACTCTTCTTCTTTATTACCTTCATTCAATATTCTTACATGTTATCGTGAGACTCAAACCCTTACTCCACATAGACGTAAGATCCATAGCTTCCTGTTTATCTTTCTTCCTCATGTTACAACACTAAGCCTTTCACAATTTGTCACAACCATCACTCAACAGAAGTCTCTTACAATCATGCACAGCATCAAACCCTACTTTCACTTAGCATACATTCACATCATTTAGATCTAGCACTTAGCCTTTCATTCGCCTCTTTCCTAGCTCAGGGCATCTATTTATATATACAAATAGGCCTAAACATCGGTAAACCCATGGGTTGACATTCCTTTCCCATTACATACTCCCAAAACCCAAAAATACCTAAAAGGGGGTTGAGATCCTACAATCTCTGCTTCGTGTTGTGTTCCTCCTTCGACAGGTTGTCGAGTCCTAAAATAGGTCAACATGACCAAGAAACTCCCAAAATCTCATCAAGGGCCAACAATGACTCGGAAGACTCTACATCGGTTCTTGCCTTGATGAAGTTCAATCGCAGACGTAATTTTATTTACATCACAATACTCACACAAGCAACAGCTTCGGCCCCATTTATGGGTGCTGACGAGGAGGACTAGGAGGAGATCACAAAGGACTGAGTTGGTGGACCTCCTTATTCCAACAGAATTCTATAGAGATATCCAACATCGACATCCCAAAAAACTGCGCAGGATACACCTGCACTCTTAGGAGAACAAAGAAGATCAAGAGGTCCAAGAGATAGACAACATATCCGTGAAGACCGCTTCCATATCACTAGTAAGGAGGTGATGGCTAATATTTGAATGAAAAGAAGTTGAATGTAAGAAAGGAGATGTGAGGTTGACCCCCAAGAAGAGGGAAATGTTCACCAAACTCTTTCCTCCTGGAAGAAATCGAAGTCCACTATGAACAAGATGCAGACCATTATCACCTCCGACAACTTTGACTTCATAGTCACCGCAAGATGATTCACTGAAATAACAGAGAAAACAAGAGGCAAAGAAAGAGGATATAAGGATCTAATTGAGACTAAACTTCAGGGTACAAATGTGCCCTACAAATTCAACCAATACCACTAACGAGATCCGTAATTGATATGAGTTTCGCCAACTCAACTCCACCACCTAGATGATACAATTGAATTCCTCGCCTTCGATGAGCACAGAAGAAATAGTAAGACACCAGATTTGGACATTGGCACAAGGAGTAATCGTCGAAAATCCAAAGGTTTGTAATCGTGAAAGCTTTCCCTTTAAGTAAATTTTGATGAAGAAAAATCAAAGCTACAACAAGAAAAGGAACAATTGTTCACAGAGAAACTCGAAGTAAAAGAGGCGGTCAATAGAGAACTTCTCTTTGTGATAGGATTAGAACCATAGGCATAAGAGTGAGTCATGCATCAATTAGAGAATCTCATAGAAGCTATCCATTAGTTACAACAATGCATAACATATTTGGTGCTATGCATTGTACCTGAGACCCCACAATATGTAAGAGACTAAAGAGAAGTACCAGTAGAGCAGTTGAAAGGCTAAAGGCTCTACCCTAGAATGCAAGAAACTTACCAATCGCAGTGCCCAGACCTATGAAAAACTCATGGAGAACCCATAATTGGAAGGCACTAGAGTCACATCTCCAAGAGGCAAAGTATCAAGCCGAAAAGATATAGGTGCAGCTAAAGTCCTTGATATTGTGGAAAGAATGAAGTGCTCCCAAGAGAAACGCACCACCCAGTAGAAGATTCACACTATTCAGAGCGGAGTTATGAAAGTAACTCAAAGGCTCCAACCAATACAAGACAAGGCCTATCAATTGTTTGGCTGGCAGTAGGCTGCCAAGGAGTAGAGATAGAGCAAAGTTGTCACTAACAATAACAACGCCTAGAAAGGACTCTATCAATGATGTAGTCATCTTAAGAGTTCGTTGAATAGGAGGAAATGGAACAATAACAAGTCAAAGCATCTTGAGCCAAGATCGGTAAGTATTCTGGCAGAGCTAGTTAGCCACAAAGATTCCGGGACGAATGTGTGAGTGTTGGGGGCCTTGGCCCTTAAACAAGTTTTTGGGAGATCCTTGGTCAAGTTGACTCCATTTACCAATGGCCTATCAAAGATGGAGCAAGATGAAGCAGAGATCGTTGGACTTCGACCCCTTTTGGGTCCTTTTGGGATTTGGGAATATGAATAAGGATGTCTACTCATGGGTTTACCCATGTTTAAGACCTATTTTGTAAAGTCTAAATCGATTTCTAGGCAATGTAAGGGGGGGAAAATGGGCATCTATGTGATGTAAAGCCGATAAGCTAAGTGCTAAGTGAAAGTATGGTTTGAAGATTCTCTATGCATATTGTGAGAAACCGAGAGCCAAGTGAAAGTGGTTGTAACAGAATGTGAAAGGCTTTTAAGCAGACCCAGTCTCGGAAGGAGGATCTCATGAGGTGCAATACTGCATCTCCCATCCCACATGAGTAAGGGTTTTTGGCTCTTTGCATGTAGATGACCGATTGAAGATACTAAAGAAGAAGAGTTGGTGGATGCAGCCCCAAGGTGGGGAATCACGTGAAATACTTTTTATTCTTCTCTCAGGCGATGTTCATGTATTATGTGTTATTTGCTAAGTGCTTGATATAGATAGATAGATAGATATTCTTATGCTTTGTGCTTATGATGAATTTGGATGTTAGATCTGATATAGGTAAATGTTCTTAGTTATCTACTCAGATCTGATCCATTTTTTTTATGCTAAGTGCTTAAATACATTAGATCGTGTGGTGAATGCTGCTATTGCCTCGTTTTATCCATGGCTCTGTTTTATCTGCGAAGTAGATATTGGTTAAATAATAATGAATTGGTGATGATAAGTGCTCTATTAAGTATTATAATCACAAATTTGTGTCCCAGCTAAGGTTGCATACACCTGAGTCTTGCAACCACCCCTGCCTCTACCTCGGGTGAGACTTCATTAGCTTCGCAGGTGTTGTCAAAAGGGCTAGTAGTTAGGGTTTTGTTGGTGTGTTGTTGTAGCGTTGAGCCCTGGGTCTGCCCCTGTGCCAACAGATGTGAATAAAGCTAATGAATTAATACACTATTAAATTTGAACATTTTTGCGACAAAGTAGAGATGAATTTTCATCGGCATAGAGTTGTTTCTGCGACCATGATGATTTTTTTTTTCATCGGAATACATTCATCGGTCTAGCGACCGGGAAAAGAAGCCTATTCATAATAGGGAAAAGTTCAGCTACCGACGAATGTTAGTCGATAGAATGACTAATATTAGTCGCAAGACTGACCAAGACAACCATGGCAAACTTAGTCAATACACTACTATGAGTTGGTAGAATGACTAACAGGTTGGTCGCTCTAGTGACTAACAGGTTGGGGTTTACAACCAATTGGAAATACTAGCAACGGACATGTTAGTCACTCGACCGACTAACAGGTTGGTAGCTCTAGCGACTAACAGTTTGGGGTTTGCAACCAATTGGAAATACTAGCGACAAACATGTTAGTCACTCGACCGACTAACAGGTTGGTCACTCTAGAGACTAACAGGTTGGGGTTTGAAACCAATTGGAAATACTAGCGACGAACATATTAGTCGCTAAAGCGACCAATGTTGTGGTTTAAAAAAAAAAAAAAAATTATGCCATTCAACACATGATCTTAACTAAATTTGATAACAGGTATTTAAGTGTGTCCAATCATGATGGTAATGTAATTGTAGGATCTTAACTAAACCTTGATTTCAAAATGG
>SNQJ01S0259191.1:0-12086 GCA_010110895.2 Picea sitchensis | reverse complement strand
TTTTCGCCTGAAACGGGTTATATAGAATCACTATTTTTTTGTTGCTTATTATTCATTTCTGAATGCAGAAATGGATTCAGCTTGTTGAAAAACTCCCAAAGAATTTGGATTTTACAGAAATAATCACTTAAATCTAGAAGTCTAATTATTTCTAGCCATATTTAGGATGAAAATCTTTAGCCTAAGACATTTAGCAACAGTCCATGTTCCACCAGTGCCTCCATCAGCTGTCCTATGGCTCCAAGTTAAGTAGCTTTTATTGGATTGGATTGAACCTTGTTCAATATTCAAAAACTTCTCTCTTTCCATCAGGTATCCTTGTCCTATGACTCCAGGTTAAGTAGCTTTTATTTGAGGTGTCCAATGGCTTCAGGTTAAGTAGTTTTTATTGAAATTGGATTGAACAAGGGTTTCAGGTTAAGTAGCTTTTATTGAAATTGGATTGAACCTTATTCAATGATGAAAAGCTTCTCCCTTTTCATCATTAAATCTGTTAATAGTTGTTGTTTGGAATGTTTGTGGGTTTATATGTTAAAAGATGAAAAACTTCTCCCTTTCCTTCATTAGATCTGTTAATAGTTGTTGTTTAGAATGTTTGTGGGTTTATATGAGTTTACTGTTAAGTTCTATTAGGGTTAAGGGGTTTATATCGTTTAAGGATTAACTGGGGTAGGTAGGTTCGGGGCTTGTGAGGTTATCTAGTTTAAGGGTTAGGGTTAGGGTTTGAAAATCTGACGAGCTAGCTCGAGATTCTCGGACGTTACATACTCAACGCTAAGTTTAAAGTAATGGTCACTGTACTCTTCTGGGTATAATAAATCATGGGAGCCGTTACCTGCGGGTTTGACTTTTAGATTTCGTTAGTAACTCTGATTCTACTAAAGATCACCGGGACTGCCGAATGCAAAACTCTGATGTCAAAAGTTTTTGCGAGTTTTAATTCAAATGAATATTTGTAAACTCGCAGGAAAACGGTAGTTCGCAATTACCTGTGGTGACACTGGTCTGCGAGCTTGGAATCTCTGAACCCTTGTGCCGACTCTCTACCCCAGTCCTACATACAATAATAACATACATAAAAACTAGGAAATTCGCATTAATTTGATCGGCATCCTTGTGAATCTATGTCAAGTTTACCTGGACATAAAGACGACCGTTCCAGTGGGGCTTTTTGTTGCACTTCAGAAGTTCCTGCCTCCATCCGGTATAGGGATTGCCTTTCCAGTAGGCCTTGGGATCTCTGTCTTCCCACTTGACTTTTTGGCTGCCAATCTGGATATCGTTGACTAACGGTTCCCATGATGGTGTCATTATCTCCGGCCTGCAGGATCACACTAAATATCAGCAATATGATGTACGTTTGTTATTTCATGGAATGAAACTAAGCGCTGAAGGATTAGGTTAATTAGGGAGTAATTTTTTTTCTGGAATTATTTTTTTCAGGTAAAAAATGGGTTTGAATCAGGGTAAATTTTCAGAAGTAGTATGAGTTTTGCATGAATCAAAGTTTCATGTATTTTAGAACTTTATTTCAAGAGTTTTTCATTATTTTAAACTAATCTAGATGCTCAGAAAATCAATTAGATATTAACCAAAAATTTAAAAACAGACGACCAAAAAACCTACCGAAAAAATAACTCAAGAGAGAAGATTACTCCTTACTTAACCTAGTCCAAGGACTAAATGCATACCCATAATTGATTCACAGAATATGGACAGATCTACACCTAGTTCTATATGCTCTTCAACTTAACCAATCCTAAGCTTAAACATGGACATTTCCAATTTACAGATATTTGAATTTAAGATATATTTCTATATGCTCTTCAACTTAACCAATCCTAAGCTTAAACATGGACATTTCCAATTTACAGATATTTGAATTTAAGATATATTGCTTTGTCTGTTCTGACTGTACTTTAAGGAAATGCGCACAATGAGTATCGAATTTGTGACGAGTAAAGCCTTAATGTAGCTGCACTAACCAACTAAGTGAACAAAACAAAACAGATTCCATCAACTGATTAATCTCCAACCAACTAAGTGAACAAAACAAAACAGATTCCATCAACGGATTAATCTCCAATTAAATGTGCTACTACTATTCATTTAAATGCAGGTCGTGAATTATATTGGCAGCCATTACAATTAGATCTCTATCTGAATTCATTGGAAATTATAGTCAGAGTTCTATCAATGAAAAACTTCTATGAAGTTTTAATCCCTTTTGGATCTACCTAAGACTCCAATTCTTAAAAAAATGAATAGAGCGCATAAAACTGTCTATAATGTGTGGCCCAATTCTCAATTAAAGAATAAACGTGTGGAATGAAAAACTTCCATTGAAGTTTTGATACTTTTTCGATTTACCTAAAACATTAAAAATCTTAAAAATAAAACGGATAAGACTTTGTCTATACTGTCTGGCCGAATTCTCAGTAGAAAATAAGCGTTTGGAATGACCTCCTTATTTGACCTGCTCTTTGAATCTACCCAAAACCTTGAAAATAGAAAAGAATAATTGAATCGGCCGAATTCTCGCCAAAAATTAATAGTTCTGATTGACCTTCCTGATTTAGGTTTAGATGAGTATTTGCTACTTACCATCCCCAGAAAGACCAATCTGGAAAAACAATATCGAGTGTATCTTCACTACCGCAATAATGAAACAGAGCGGGAGGCGGCTTGGCCGGATCCTTATAGCGGGCACGACGGATGACGGGCTTGTCATCACAATTGAACATCAAGTCCAAGTCTGGAAGCATTCTGGGATAGAATTTCATGAGCTGGGCAATCCCCCAGAAGGTAAACAAATCTCTGGTCTGAAAAGACTTTCTGTATGTTTCGACATACATCGTGCCATTAACTATTGTCAGCCTAAAAGACGCCGACTTTTTTGCGGCTTCAACCTGGTCCAACGTAATTCCAGTCTCTGCCCAGGGCTTCATGTCCTGGCGAATCCAGTTAAAATAGAGCGGGCAGGACGCGGCGGACCCGTTTCCACTTCCATCGAAACTTGGCTGCCCGGGAATGGAAAACAACGATGGCGAACAGGCTACGCTGGGAGCGCACTTCAGAATTTGTTTGGTCTGCGCTATTCTCTGCCCGATGTTGTTTATAATGAAGTTTTGATTTGTCCGAAACAGATTTTTGGACGCAATCCATCGTTCTTGCCAAAGGTCATCAGACTGCAAAAATCAAACATCAGTTCATAGTTATATAATACGACTTAACAAAACTCATACTGGTAATCTGAAACTCATAGAGCAAAATCAAAATCGCACCCAATGCTTGATAACGAAGACGGGCATGACTAAAATCGCCAAACCCAACAGCACGGAGCCAAAACCAACTGTAATTCGGCCTTTCATCTTCTATCTGATTAGTTCTTCATGAGCTTAATAAATGATTTCTTATCAAATTTCAGACCAGACCAGTCTGGCGGATTCTTCTTCCTTTTCCTTTCTTCTTCTTCGAAGAAATTTCCCAATGAAGTGGATTCTTCTTCTTCGAAGAAATTGCCCGATGAACTAGGCAGGAATTCAGGAATAGAATAGAATTCAAGTCACAAACGCCATGCCTCAGTTGTGTCGTCCCAGCTTAATTCTTTGACCTATCCAGAGATATTGGGCTAATTCACGACCGGTTGGGAATCAGGGTTCAAAATTGAACCCGTGACAGCCCGTCAAAGGCCTTCCAACACGTCCCAGAAGTTTGATTAAAAATTTACCAGTCAAATAAAATGCCCTTTTTTATTTTTACAAGTTTTTAGGAAAATGCAAAATAAAATTTAAAATTTTGCATGAAGGGTTAAGTTTTAAAACGCATGTCATGCTAGTTTGGTCATTAATAATATTATTTAATTTTTTTAACTATGTTGGTACATAGTGTGCCGTCTAGTTGTTCCATGATACTTGATGGAACTAAGGGGATGGTGGAAATTGGGCCACGCCCTGTAAAAATTAATGTAACCGTACCGACCGGTGAACGTTTGGATAAGCTCGACACTCTAGTCACGAATACCCACACAACAAAAAATTTCATACTCGGTTATTGCCATTTTCTTTCAGTGCTCCAACCACAGAAAACTTTATTTACAACACAAAAATTCATTAGAAAGTTGGACGTATTTTCTCTGTTATTCCTTAAATCATTTTCATTAGAAAGGGACTTTACACGAGCCGTCCCTTTCTGGACGTATTTTCCTTCCTTGTTTCCCCACACAACACAAGACCTCATATGAAAGATGGACTTATTTTTTCTGTTATTTCCTGAACAATTTTCCTTCGATTTTCCAGCCACACAAGACTTTACACGAAATCTGGATGTATTTTATTTCTATAGAGAAGGGCACAATAGAACCCACTTGGAGTTTGAACAAGGAGAAATGATTGGGAAAGGCGTTATTGTGCTTTCTTTCTTTGTAATTGCATTAGTCGCATCAGCGGCCAATGTAACTGTCAAGCAGAAAATTTATGCTCATGGGAGGGTATTAGGTGCAGGAAACACATGAGAAGAGTGGTTCGCATATCCCTTCAATTTTCAGGTTTGGAAGGTGCACTTTCACCAACAACTTCTCCTTCTCGCACATTATGAATATTTTTGGTGACATTTTGACAGCGAGAATTCCACCAGAGTTTGGGCGGCTTAAAACGCTTAGATATCTTCAGCTAAGCAATAATCATCTCTCGAGTTCTATTCAAGCTGAAGTTATTGCCAATTTGAGTAAGTTGGTGTCCATGGATCTTCATGGAAATATGCAGAGACAGATAGTTGCACTTTTGTATTCTTATGGGACTATTGAAACAACAAAGTAGTTGTCTGATAGCTGCACTATGGTATTTTTTTGAGACTTAACTCATAGGAATTTCATGGCAACTTCCTTAATAGCTACATGTGATTAATAGTTTGACAGCTTCTTTAATAGCTACTTGTGACCAAACATTGAAGGGTGAAAGGGATTTGACATATGTTTTATTTTCATGTTTCATGTACACTGGCATGTGTCATATATATGGGCAACTTTAGATAGGTAATGTTGTGGTTTTAATGGGGAAATTTACTTTTGTGAGGATGTTGGAGGCTATTCAAAGTATATGATAACTTATTTTCCTTTAATATCACCCATTGTGATTGTGATTGTTGTTGCAAAATAGAATATATTAACACAATATAATATGTTTTTTTGAAGGAGGTTATCAATGAAACAACACCTTTGAGAAAATATATCATGGAGGAATGTGTCAATAGAATTCCACAAGCCACAAATATCTATATCCCTTATGCATCATATATGAAAGGAGAGATTATGCACTTGAACCTGCTTTATTATTTTTCAATCAAATCATTGTGATTTTCCATCTTGTAAGCATTCTTTCTTTCTTTAGTTGATTTTCTTTGTTTGGATATTGAACCCCTAAGGGGACATGAGTACATCATTGGAAAGTAAAGAAACCAGAAAATGTCTCATATCTCTCTTTCCCCATAACTAAGAGAAAACACTTATCAATGTGATAATGCTTTGGAAATTTTTTGAGAATGACCCATAGCTCTTTTACCCCAACCTCATTCAAGCCTAGATCAAGTAGACTTATCTTTTGTAGCATTAATTTCATTGTCTTGGTTTTTTATGTGGACCTACATGGCTTTTGATGTTTGTATAGAAATGACTTATCTAGTTCTAATTTTTTGCAATTTGACACTTTGAATATGCAATATAATATTTTAGTATACATCTTTCCTTATCATGGTTTCTTCCTTTTCCTATCTTCTAATGGATTTTAGAATTCTTAAATTGATTTGAAACTAACAGTGTTTGTTGAAGAGTCCATTATTCTTGGACAAATGTGATATGTTTTATATTAAAGAGTTCATTGTTTTTGGACAATTATGATCTTATTTATATTAAAGATATGTTATTGGGAGTTAATGGACTATGCTAACTTTTGCACTCTTTTTTTCCTTTGAGCTTTCAAATTTCACTATATATTCAAGTTTATTTTTTTCTTCTTTGAGTTTTCAAATTTCACTATATATCTAAGTTTGGACATAGAAAATAAAAATACAATGCAATTTGTGTGATAAGTTAGTTTTTAGTTTAAAAGCTAAGAGTTTTTTTCCTTAAATTTTGAATCTTCTCTTTTAACTTGTAGATTTAATATTTGTATAGATATTTTTCCAACTTTGAAATTTCTTGAGTTTTGTGGCTATGGATCATTTAATTTTATAATAAATTTATTTTTTTTAATTAAAAAAACTTGATGGTGACATTTTTGTCATGTTCTATTCAATACAAACGATTAAATTTCAACACACATATATTTTGCAACGTGTAAATTTGAGCATTTAAAATATAGGAATTTTGAGTTTCCTTAATTGAACTCGCATCTTTAATTTTGGGTTTCCTTAATTTTTGAGTCACTTAATTTAACTCGCATCTTTAAACTTTGTAATATTTCTATATTAGAGATAAGCTTCATTAAAAATACAATATTTTATCTAACATATTTTTTTTTATAAAGTGTATGCTTAATTTATTGTTATTGTCCATTGAAATGAATTTTTTTTTTAAAATTTTATCTTAAAAGAACTGACGGATTATATAATTAAGACCTACCCCAAATTTGATGACTGCTTGTACTGATCAGATAAAAAATAAATAATTTGATGACTGCTTGTACCGTGTGAAAGCCTACAAATACAATTTTGTCTCGTCGAGTTAAGTAACTTCTCAGACACGTAATAAGATTTGAATTCGAATTATTCTTTATTTTCGTTTTTAATTATTAATTAAATTAAAAAAAATTGTTTTTCTTTTACATACAGTTTGAGTGGATATAATGGTTAAGAACACAGGTTATAAGCAAGGTAAAATCTAAAATCCATATGGTTTAAGTGGATATAATGGTTAAGAACACAAGTTATAAGCAAATTCAAATCCACACTGGATAAGGTAAACTTTACCAATCAAATCTTTAAATATAAATGTAGGATAAGGTGACTAAAATGATAATATGGAACAAGTAGAAGTGGAAGAATTGATTACTTCAAAGGTTATCAATGAGGAGATAGATAAATAAACCTATAAAAATATTAGAAAGACATTATTAATAAAGTTGTTGAAATAGGTTAAGGAGATACAAAATAATTAAAAAGGATCATAGATAAGATTAAATTAAAATTAAAGGGGAAAAAAAGGATTGGGAAGAGAATCTTAGATCAAGTATTAATCCATGAGATCAAGAAAAACCAAATATAAGACAATAAAAAAAAAAGGAGAAAACGGGTTGGGAGAACAATAAAAAGATGGAAGTTGTGAATATTAATGGAGTAATGGAGAGATGAGGGTGGTTTAGTGTTAGAAAAAGGAAATGATTAGGATTTAATATAGGGTAAAATTAATGATAGTAAAGGCTAAGAGTTAACCAAGCTAGGCAAGGAGAAATCTCCCAAAGGAGAGAGGTTTCAGTGACAAGGGGACTATAAAGGGAAATTAGAATGCGAGGATCCAACGAATGAAAAAGGAAGCCTTCTCATACATGTGATGAATGGTGGGCTTTTAATTGGCTAAGTTTGTAGTTGTGCCCACGATTGAAATTATTAGGATGTTTTTTAATTTTGATGGCTTCCTGAATGAGGCGAGAAGAGTAATAAGGGGAGGGAAGATTTTTGGTTTGGTCAAAATAAATGAGGTGCTTGGATTTGGTGGAATGTTCGGTGCTAGCTGATTTAGAGATATGATTGTGGTTGGTATCAACTATATGCTCTTTAAGAGGGGCTTTGAAGGATCTACCAGTTTGTCCTATGTAAGATTTTCCGCAAGAGCAAGCAATTTGGTAAATGCGTGGTCCAAGCATTGTGTCTGATTTGTCTTTAGTAGTCCAAAGAAATGTTTCATGTTTTTATAGGGTTTCAAAATGGTTTTAAGAGATGAGAGCAGTGGTGCCTTCGATATAGGGAAGGGTAATGAGGGCATGAGGAAGGGAGGATGAGCATAATTTGGGTTTACGTTTGGTGGCCAAGCGGAAGGCTTGGTTGATTTGAGAGAGAGATTAGCCATTGGACATAAGGGCCTTAGTTAGGTGGTATTTCTTGTAACATCTCCACTATAATCCTAATTTTAACTATGCATAATGTATATATGAATATGGCTATGGCCAAGTGATGCAATATGTGAATTGTATTTTTGATTTTAATAAATATAATGTGATGTCAGCTGTTGGGAATATCGACAGAGATGGGAGCTAATTTATCCACAAGAGGGGGAATGTCTAAAAATGTCTAGGATCATCAAAGAGGAACCCAATGAGGAAATTAATTATGGGTAAAATTAATTCCACTCAGATTTCTGAATTTTATTACCATTGGGGATAACTTATGTTTTTCTATGTGAGTGTATGAGTGCCCAATCATTAATTGCCTATTAGGGAGTGGGTGTAAAAGTGACATCCATAGTTATTGGAAGAATGGGGTTGTAGTGGAATCCACATTGGATAGAGTGACAAATCAACCATCTTGGGAAAATAGAGGAAATTTGTATGGGGGAGAATAGGTAGTTTTTCACATGGAGTTTTGGGAATGAACAACAAGTGAGAGAAAAAAAAAGAGCACCAGAGATAAACTAAGAAGGCTGGGAGAATTATGGATCATACTGGAGAATTTTTGGAGCATAATGGAGATGGAAATTGAAGACTCAGGTTATTAGTCCTGAAGAGTGAACTCGTGGGCGAGTTGCACTGTGACAAGTGTTGTTGTTGTTTTTGCTAGTAGTTTTCCTGGAAACAAGTTCCCTTGACTTCCCAATAGAGAGTCTCCTAGTTATCTATGCCAAAGAGACCCTGATAAATGAATTGGATACCCGAGGGGCTGAGAGCGATGAATGGGTACATTCCTTGGGTTGGGCAGGTCAAGAGGAAGACAAATGGAGGAAATTCAGGATAGTTGTGGGAGAATACTAGTGAATTGTGTATTTAGAGCTATGGGTGGACTGTGAGAAGCACCCTTCTCTTGTGGATTACTAGCCCCAGGTCACAGGTGACTCACTATTGAGAGTTGGAACAAGAGGTCTATGTTTGGGTGGAATTTCCTTCCCAAGCAGCTGGTTGCACAAACAATTTAAAAAGATAAATGTTTATCAATTTTTCTTGGAAGCCATAAAGATCGTGCCACTTAGCACGAGGAAAACCACTACCATGCCCCAAAAGGATGTTAACGCCTATGCACTTTTTGAATGGGACATGGCCTTTCGCTCATTGATCTCGCATGATCTCCATCATCAAATCTGGGAGTCATGCAAGTTCATGTGCACAAATGTAAAGCTGTGGGATGAGACTTTCCCATCCCTACAACCAATGAAGGGGTAACACGTGGAGTCTGTCAGACATGGTGGGACCCTTGTCCCATCCGAGGTTAGATGAGTACTAGCTGGGAAGGTGAGCCCTGGAAAATATTAATATTTTATTAATTATTAAGGTTAGAGTAAGAAAAGGAAGAGAGAGATGATTGGTAAGGCAGGGCTAGATAGTCCAGGAGACTGACATGGCATCACCTTAGGGTTCCATGTGGACCCAGAATGTCACATCAGTAACCACAATAAAAAGGATGTAACTCAAAATAAGATGATACTTCTAGGTGTTGTTTGCGATTAAGAGGGATACATAAGTGTTAGAGAGGGCCATTTTCCATTTCTACTTGGATTTGTCTGAAAATGCAAATTAGTGTTTTTTAAAGATCTTGGTCCATATCCGTGGCAGAGGTCCAGATTTAGCTCAAATTCTTAGAGAGAGTCCCAAAATCAAGCATAGAAATAAGCCAAGAATAAATTGAATAAATCTAAAGGGGTTTGGAATGGGGATGCTAAAAAGGGGAAAAATCCACTATTTCGGCCACTTTTTGGGGATTTTTGGGATTTTCAGAGGAGGAAAAGTATGCCCAAATAGAAAATATGGAAAAATTATTTACTCGACATTTTGTGTACTCGCCAAGATAGACAAATTTGGTTTAGTGAAATTTTTCCATACATGCACTGTTTGGGAAATAACATGTTTGGATAAAATAATTCCAAGGGTGGGAAAATATGTGAAAAGGGACAAAGTTTTCATTTGGAAATTGTTGTAGTTTTTTACCAGAGCATCAGAAAGACAATATGTGAGTTGTTATGAGTTCCCTTTCATAATTATTATTTATGAATCATACAAAATTTTCCCTAGTTCCCAAAATATTTACTTCTACAAGTGGTACAAATTGGTGTCTGAGAAAATTTGCACCAGAATGAAGAATGTATAAAAAGGGATAATAAGTAATATTCATATGGCTATAACGTTTTTATCATAACTCATAATTGAGAAAGAAAGCAGACGCTGGAAATATCTTCCAGGGGATAATCTAACTATCAACCGAGAAAATTGATTTGGGTGACAAAAATTACAGTCAATGCAAAAGAAGATGACTGGCGACATTAAAGAGAAGAAAAACATATGTATTGTTTTCCATAATTGTGTATGTATATGTTTTTGTCTAACATAAATTCATTTGCATGCACATTTTATTACAGAATTTAGAGGTACGGGAAGGCATTTTGGTTCCTTTATGAGAACCAAAACCATGGAAGATGCCCAAGGGTCCTACAACCATGGAGAGGAATTTAGAGGGATACATGTTAGAATGGGAAATGTTGAGACAGAATATAATGGGAGAAGAAAGGGGGAGTAGATTGTAAATATGAGAGACCTACAGAGAGAAGTGAAAAGTTATAGCGTAGATAATGAGAAGATTATGAGGGCTTGAGAAGAGATACTTCAGAGTCTTAACATGTTGCAAAGGAAAGACAATAAATATTTTGGCACAAAGAAAGAAGATAGTGCTAGGAAAATGATATCATCCAGATCCCATAGTAGAAAGGATGAGCATGGGAATGGCAGGAAGTCAAGGAGCATGAGAAGGCACAATCATTCCCTAAAGAAATCCACTAGGAGAGCTCATGAAAGTTCAGGGTCAGGGAGCAACCCAAGCGTCTCCCGTGTGAGGAGACTGTTCGTTGTGGAGCCTTATTATCTTCTTGATTCAGAGGTCCTTGATTTCAGCTGGGTTTATACCCCATGAAGACGTTACACCCCAGAAGTATGTACACTCTTCCATGCCAGGGAGTGGAGAGGGGGGGTACCCCCTCTGTGGGGTCTGGGGGGGCTATCCCCCAGCTTGGGGGTTCGGGGCAAGAGGGCCCCCGGTGGAGGTTTTGGGGCAGCGTCCCCTGATGGGGGTTCAGGAGCAAAGCCCCCGAAGGAAAAATTGCCTTGTAAAAGTATATTCTATTTTCATTGTAAATCTGAACTGTTCATTATAAGGTCGTAGATCTAACAATAGAAATTATGTTAGGGTTTTTTTCCCTAGAAGGCAACCCTCTGTTAAGAGGGAAATGTATTGTGGCTATGCATTATCGTGAGTATTGTATTCTGAGAGGAGACTGTGAGAGAAAGAAGAGGAAGTTATAGTGGGTTTTGTTGTAGGTTGTATCCCTTCATTTGTTGGATAGTAATAAAGGAATGACCTGGAGATCTTTGAAAATGGCCCGAGCTCGGGAACCTGGAACCCTAGTCGCGCGCATAGGCAGCCTCGGCCCTTTCGGCGGCCAGGCTTAGCTTGGCCGACTCCTCCTCCTCCCGCTCCAGGTCGCACGCTGACAGCAACGATTCCACGGATTAGAACGGCCACGTTTTGAGTCTGAAGGTCGCATCCCCTTCTTCGGCGGACCTGGTGCATACAAAGTCATGTCTCGGCTTTCTTAGACACGCAGGGGCGCGAGGACGCACCCAGATCGGGCTCTCTGCAACGCTTAGGGCACCCCCAGCCATGGACGCTGGTGGGGGCGCCACCTCTAACCCTCCCCCTTTACCAGAACTGGAAGCATACAGGAAGCTGGTCGCCGCAGCCTCCAAGAGATCGCCGTCAGCAGTGCAGCAGAAATTTGTGAAGAAACTGGACATCATTCCCAGCGTTGAACTGCCTTTGGAAGAAACTTGCAGAACGACAGTGAACTTAGTAGACAGGGGACTTATTGGGCAATTTACCGGCCTCTAGCCTTCCCCCAA
>SNQJ01S0259190.1:0-12341 GCA_010110895.2 Picea sitchensis | reverse complement strand
TGGTGAATGGTTTATGGTTTATTCTTGGTATTATTGAAGTATATTTGCAGATCTGGTATAGGTACTTAACAACATCATATACACAAAGGCTCCCTGGCCTCAAAATGACGTGCACTAAAGTTGTTGCGTGCGATATCCTAGAATGTGCAGACTTCATCATTTTACTTCGCAGTACATGCACGCACTATACCATGGAAGGTGAATACAAAAATGATATCAAACATCTCACCAACTTAAGTACATTTACATTTTACATTTACAATTGGGTTCAGCCTAGGGATATTACAATATTTCTATTAATATATGATCAGCAGAAGTGAAAATGTTACAGACTTCCGTGTCGGCACAGTTCGGAACCGAGAAACTAAGTTCCTTCCAGTTGAGCCTTCACCACTTCAATCCTATACCAAAGGAAAGATCATAGAAGAGAGACAATGAAGTTATCAATAAAATAAGAGAAGATATTGGGGGTTGAACACTATTTTTAGACTTAAAGGACAAAGGGATGCAGACTCAATATCAAGTAAATAATTTCTGCAGAGTAACTTTTCTCTCAAAGTTGAATTCTTTCTCTCTTTTCCATAGCTCGGAATTGGCCCATTTATAGCCTTGAAATGGAACTAAAGGACCGATTTGGAACGTTTCCAATATATGGAAGTCCAAGGATCATAGATCACCTATCGTGACATGGAAAGCTAACACCATTTTTCATTTTTGGGCACAAATCCCAATGTACATGGGTTGTAGTGGTGCAGCCTGCGTATACACATGATGTATAGTAGGCAAGGCACGTACATGTGGAAAAATATGTATTTTTAGCTCTTGGACTTACAAATAGGGATGATAAGTCTTCATAGGGAAATGGAAAAATGCCTTATGTGAAATATTTCATAGGGTGAGGGAAATATTTATATAACATATGCCCTCTAATGTGTGAGGTTAGAGGACTATCTGCGATGGTCAAAATACATTATAAATAACCTAGAGGTGGAGTGATGGGGAACCAGCTGGAAGAACTAGTTTCTCATTACATTATGCATTGACTTTACATACATGGCTGCCAATTTGAATTACACTGCAGATCCATGTGAAAATATACCAAACAACTTTCCATGGCCATGAATAGGAAAATATAAATGTGATTACATGCCAAAGGATGTCATAGTCACGGACAAGGCCCAATAGAACTAGTCTCAAAACCAATCTGAAGATACATGTATACAATGGAGTACAATGTGAGATCCCATGATCACTGAAGTCATATAGGTACTGGTCCAATGAAAAGGAAACAACAACTCAGGAAAGTTGCAGCCACATACTGATGTCTTCAAGTCTTCTACACAATCTTCCAAGGGTGCAAGTCTATATAATGTGAATAAATGATTTGAGGCCAAACACAATGAGACATCATTTGATTACTGTTCATTGAGTTATATCGTTAACAAATGCAAGACAACCTACCGATAATGAAAGTAGGTATCAAGGCACCGAGTACATTCTTACAAGTGTGAATAAAGGAGTTGGTGTCAAACACCTTAAGAATCCATCGATCATGAGACATTGATGTATTCCCAACTTTTGATAGTGAGAGAATTTGCCACTAATTACTGCAAGCCTCAAGGTACTCATAAGAATCTAGAATAAATGAGATGAATTCGATGGAAGGAGACCCTATTAAAGGAGAGCATTAAGGCATCTCTCATCATTCAACACAAGGTACAAAGAAGGATCTTAATGATTTGGAGGAAATCATACGAAGAACATGTTCACGAACCAAAAACTTTGTGCATATTTTGCATGTGCCAAATGCAAGTGGTACACGAAAAAGACTCTATGAATAGAAGACAATGAGAAAAAATACTGACAAAGGCAAGGAAACCACCAATAAGGCTAATGGAATCCAAGACACTACACAAATCGCAATGTGTGAATATATGTCTTGTCGTCAAACACAAGGGAAACCACCCAATCAATGACCAATGATGAAATGTCGATTGTTGGGTTCAAGGTTACCTACCAATGATGAAAGTAGGACTATGGTTCATGATAGGACTACAGTATCATGTGATTTTGAGAGAAACTGAGGGTATGGATGACATGCAAATTCTACAGTTCTGAGGAATGGTCGACACGGGTTGATAGAATTCCTTTGAATGAGAGAAAGAGAAATATGGAAGACTCCGACAACATAGACTCAATGATGAAACCATGAGATGCAGGAGGCATCAATGAAATTCTCCATAGGGACTGGAAGAGTAACCATTCGATAGATAAGACTCTATAATGAGCTCAGCTTTCTAAGGCCATTGTAAACCCAAAATTATGATGACAAAGGGACTCAATAACTTTGTTCTCTGTTCAAAGGTGAAACAAATGCTGCCAATATAATATAATACTCCCTTCCCGCCCATATTTTTTTATTTTTTCATAAACAACTGAATGCTATGATACAAAGGATGAAACGAGTGTCGCAAGTAAGCAAAACTAGTTCCAGCAGTAGAACATACCTATGGTCAATGCAAGGATATGCATGCGGGAGATGGAAACTCTGGGGAATGTCCCCTCCTAGGTATAGCGTGTGAAATTGCGAAGGATATAAACGAGGCTCTTATTGGTTGAGGATGCAAAAAATGTTGAGGCAAATGGTTTATAATGCAAAGCGAAAAACCAGTTATAGGCTCAATACTGCAAGCAAAGGCATGAGATGAAATCACAACTTAACGCAAAAAAAATGTCCTTTTTTATGATAATTAGTCTACTTGGTGTGAAAAAGGGATAAACTTTTGCCAAATAGACATCCTTTCAAATCCAATTTATGAGTGTGAAAGAGACAAGTTCACTCGACAATATTTTCTCTTTTTGAAGACGAGTTTGGAAAGAGCTTAAATTAAACTCGATTGGGAGTCCTATAGGTATAAGGAAGCATGTTTATGAGTGAGATATGAGGTTCAACATAAATTCATGTATCAGTTATAAGGGACTCCCGATCCTATGGAAAAATATCTACATGGGCACTAAATGAAGCAGACGATCTAACTAGGGCACCCATGTTTGGTAAGTCTCTACCACTTGACAATGACATGTCTTATAATATATGGAAGGTTCTGTGTCGCATAAAATGGGTTCGTACCTAAGAAATATGAGTCACATTTATAGGACAATGAAAAAGTGCATGGTGGAATGGATACCTATCCTATATGCTAGGTAGTGAAAATACCTGCCTGTGGTTACGAACGTTCAACATAACGTTGAACTATGCAATAATCCCTAGAGAAAACTACAAAAACAAACTCAATCCACTGCTGTATAAGTCCATTAGGTGAAAAAATAATTCAAAACTATAGAAAGTGGGTAAAAATTGTTATAAATAGTAACAAAAACCAAAAATTACTATGTCATTTTGACTTTTTACCCAAATAGTGAAAATTGGACCAAATTACCTCTGATATTCAACTGGTGATTGCGGGAGAATCAAGCGATGAAATCAAAAACTGTTTGGACCAGGTATTTTCTTCTTCCCCTCATCTTCCTTTCTAGTGGATTAAATTTTTAAATTAGGTTGCAATTTTTGAGTAAATTAGGGCGCAAATTGGGTAGCTTGGTGTACGCAGGCTACCGTTCATCAGGTCACTTATACGTGAGGTTATACGCATATGTGAAAAATGCATGACGCATATACTCAAACCTATACGCGACTGTAAATGAAGCAACTCACATACAAGTCTGTAATCAATGATTTTTATGGTTGGTAACTCAAAATTTGACTTTTATCTGACATGATGGTGCTATAATGGAGGGAAAGGGAGAGCGAGGAGGTAGATGTTGTTGTGGATAGAGCTCTGGGGGCTCAAATGGCCTTGAAAATATGTGGCTTATATAAATTTTGGGCACTCAAAGGAAAGAGGGCCTAGGTGAGGTTACTTGAGATGCTTGTGGATTACTGAGACCGTGACAGTGAAAGATTCAACCTTGATGGCCAACCATTGAGGATTGAAGTAGAGAATATATACTTTTTGAATGGGTTATCGCAATGGGGTGAGGTGTTGAACCTCAAATCTCGGGGAAATCAGAGTGGTATGAAAATAAAGGAGTACATAGATGCTCATTGTGTAGCAGAGACTCTGTAGGTCAGGAGTCAACTCCCCATCTGAGGAATAAACAATCTCAGCCTCAATATTGATGTCCTCTTGTTGAACAGAATCATAGGATCGACCTCATTGCACCAGGCATCGAGGTTACTCATGTTTTATGCTTTAGAGTGATTGAGACCCACAGTGTATGACTGGTGTACCTAAGTACTGGCTAATATGAAGAGCCAGTTGACAGAGTGAAAATAGGGTAGAAAGAGGAACTTCGAGTTTGCCTCCATCTTATGCAGTTTTTTCTTCAAGCAGGTTCCAGGTTTGGGACCTAGAGTCGATATTCTTCCGAGAGGACCTCGCGATCCAACCATGGAATGGTGGACCGATGTAATGAGATGACAGAGGGGAGGTAGGGTGTTGACACCCTACAATGAGGATTTCTTCTACTCATGGAGGAGACAAGTGATTTCTATGGATAACTACCCCTATACAGGGATCAAATTTAGAGGGTACCCTGGCATGCCACTCCCACCAGGGACTGCCTACAAGGACATAGGTATGTCAAATGTTTTTAAATATTTCATTTTTTTGTATTTTTGTATAGTGAAACAAAAATGTTTTTGGATGATGCTTAAGTACTAACTAGACATTTGTGTGACATAGAAACCTATCTCATTTGACTCAAAGGATTCCAATGGTGCATGTAGAGGATATGTCGGAAGCCATGCAATGGCAAGTGGTTGGTGTTCCCAGAACCTGGGTGTGAATCTTTCAGCGTCTCGCAAACTCCGTAGTTTGTTATCATGACACACATTCGGTGCCATAGGCATAAATGTCGTGGATGTTGTAGTATCGACTGTATATGTGTATTGAGGGTGTTAGCGCCAATTTTGTACTATAAACATCATATTTTTTGAAATATATATAAAACATGGATCTTCGGATTTACTCATATTACAATGTGTACATTGATGAGATGGTTTTCTAGTTATGTGACAAAATCCAATCTAAAATGAAATTAGCATAAGCATTAGATACATGATTAGAACTCCTAGGAATGTGATAACAACTAATAAATCAAACTATCATTCTAAAGTATGTACCCATAGGAATCATCATAGTAAATTAGGATCATGCACACGGTAAATTTCGTTCAACTGACATACTACTAACTGTGAATCCAGGCGAACCTCTAAAGAGAGAATACCATGTGAGATAACATTGCGCAAAAGTTCTATAAAAACACTATATTTGGCCATAGTATTCATGGATGGCCCTAGGCATATGCCACCTAAAGACACCAGTAGACCCTCAGGTGTGTAAACCACCCAAGCAGCAGAAGCCAAGTTTCGCATATGACGACTGACTCTATCTACGAATCTTAAGTAGACCGAAGACTCCATTGACATCTGCCAACCAAGGGAAAACTCAATAAGAAAGATGAAGATGGAAAGAAAGGGAAAATATATATACACTAAATTAAATTAGTATACAAAGAGTTCTGCCCAAGATTGGGGCTCAAGCGTAGTATCTTCTCAAGTAAATCCCATTCCTGGGTTCAGCCAACATATTCCCTTCATAATATTCTAACTCATAGGCTCATTTTTCTAAGACATGTCGCATGATATAGGGACTGTGCCACATGGGTTTAAACTTTCCTACCCCCAGTGGTTCTTTGCCTTGATCCTACAAGAGGACCAAGTCACCCTCAGCTTACAACCGAAGATAGAAAAACTTATCGTATTGGACCTTAACACATCTTTTGTTTGCCTCGATAGCTGTAGAGGAATCTCGACACTACTCATCAAGAATCTCTAGGTGTACAAGGCATCGCTCAAGATCAGAAGTGTCAGGTAGGAGCGCGAATGCCAACTTAAGAGAATAGATTTTGCATTCANACTCCACACTATGTACTAACTGGAAAGGGGAAAAAATGATGACAGTCTTGATTGAGGTTCAATATGCCTAGAGTGCGAGATATAACATAATGTGATAGTCATACTTACTCTAGTTGATATTTTTTTGCAAAATGGTCTTGAGAGACTTGTTGACAGTCTCTACTTGTCCATTTTCCTGGGGGTAATAAGGAGAATAATGACCATGTTTAAACCCCATCTTAGATGCTAGTTCTTCCATCATTTTGTTCTAAAGTGACTACCATGATTAGTGACAATATCACTCGGGAT
This sequence comes from Picea sitchensis, assembly GCA_010110895.2. Lineage (NCBI taxonomy): Eukaryota > Viridiplantae > Streptophyta > Pinopsida > Pinales > Pinaceae > Picea > Picea sitchensis. The sequence goes on along the minus strand of SNQJ01S0259190.1, from coordinate 6,073 downwards.
ACCGAACTGGGCGATAATTTGATTGAATGCAAAGAAGGCGGAAATATTCCCATTGGATTTAACTGTAGGCATGGCCTTGACCCACTTAGTAAAGTAGTTGATGGTCACGATAATGTGTTGATTCCCCCCAGCTGAATTTGGGTTGCAATATACGAAGTCCACCCCCCACTTGGTGAAGGTATCGACGGTAATGACTAGGTGAAGAGGGGATGGATGCGAGTGCATTTTCCGAGTGAACACCTGGAAGGGGTGACACTTCTTAACCACTTCAATACAATATTTAAAGATAGAAGGCCAAAAATAACTAGTTCAAAAAATGTTTTGGGTTGTCGCAAGCCCAGATAGATGACCACCACAAGCCCCAATATGGAAATCGTTTAGGACTGATTCAGCTTCCCTGTGAGTTAAACAACGATGCAATATATTGTCTATTCCTTGGTGACACAAAGTTTCACCGACGATAGTATAATTCTTAGCTTGGTATCATACACATCGTCGATCATCTCGTGAGAGATGCTGAGGGAACTTCAAAGTTTGAATATAGAGAATGATGTTTCCATACCTGGGGTCGAATGATGAGACAAGGAAAATGTGTTCATTCGCAAATGAATCAACATGGATAACATCCTCATATAATCATGGAAATTTGGATATTAACTCAACGAAGACTAGTGATTTCTTGGATTTTGCAGAAGCGAAATCGAAATCAAATTCTTGTAAAATGGAAATCCATTTATTATATTTTCCCCCTATGATATGCCTGGTAAGGACATATTGAAATGGATTGACATCGGAAACCACAATAGTATTGCANTAATGATGTAAACGTTGGATTGCATGAACTAAAAACAAAGCTATCTTTTCAACATGAGAATAATTAAGCTCATGACCAACTAAGTTTCGACTAAGATAGTAGATGATGTGCTCACGGAGCTCATCATCCTCCTGAACTAAAACCATACCAATCGTCTCCTCAAACGCAACAATATAAATAAGGTAATCCCTACCGTAGTCAAGAGACTTCAATAAAGGCGCCGATACCAAGGCTTTCTTCAAAGCATTGAAGGACTCTTGGGATCGCTCATCCTAGATAAAAGGGGTGTAATTATTCAAAATATGCATGACACCCTTAGTGATATTGGCATAATTTACTATAAACAAATGTAAAAAGTTATCATTCCCCTGTAAAAATTGAATTTGTCTAATAGTGCGCAAGGGAGGCAATCGAAGTATTTCCTCAACCTTTAATGGATCTTCCAAGATCTTTGTCTCAGAAACTAGAAATCCCAAAATATGGCAAGACATGATGCAAAAGATGCACTTATGAGGGTTCAACCGTATTCTATAGTAATGACATCTTTCAAAAACAAGCTGAAGGTGTGTGGAGTGATCTGCTCTCTTACGAGAGTGACAAGCAAGATCATCAAGGTAATATTTGACTATATGCTTAAGATCGTGGAATGCGAAGGTCATAGCACGTTGGAAGGTTGCTCAAAAGTTTTTAAGGCCGAAAGGCATTTTATGATATGCAAAAGTACCCCAAGGAAAAATCAATTTCATCTTGTGTTGATCCTCAGGTTTAATTTGAATTTGGTTATACCCTGAAAAATTTGTCCATGAAATAAAACACTTCACTTCCCACACACTCGTCGAGAATCTGATCAATGAAAGGTGTCAGGAAGTTTTCCTTAGGACAGGCTTTGTTCAGGTCATGAAATTCCATGCATACACAAATGGTTCCTTGCTTCTTATTCACAGGAACGAGATTGGATACCCATTTAGTCATGGGAATCGGGTAGATGAAGCAAACATTATGTAGTTTCTCTACCTCTACCTTAATAGTAGCGGCCTTACAGGAATTGATAGCTCTAAGACATTGTTGAATAGGTTTAGCATCCGAATACATTCTAATCTCATGCTCGACAATACGAGGGTCGATTCCTGGCATCTCTTTATATGAACAAGAAAATACATCTCGGAATTCATTGAAGAGTTCAGTGTAGATCAAGATTTATTTCGATGAACAATTCGCACCGATATGTACGTTTTCAATATTACCAGGGGTACGAGACATATAGATCGTGATGGTAGGAGAAATAATCGCCATATTTCCTTCAGCATAAATGTCATGTGTATCAAATGGAAATGAGGCGTGACCGACTATCTCACTCAAATAATATTGAAATTCATTTTGTTTGATTCTTTCGATATCTGGGATAAAATAAGAGCGATGATGCATATCATCCCAAGTTTTGTCGAAACCATTCATGGCCTCGATGATAGCTTCGTCCGAGGGAAATGTATCATCAAGGCAGTCATGTGGAAAATACAACGAAGTGGCCCACACAGGCTTAATAATGAGATACTCCTTGTCCATCGGCGAGGTAATAGGATCGATATCGGAAAAATAGTCAAGAACTACTTTATACGCAATCTCTGCTACCGATAGTGGCATGGCCATTCCAGCATGTGACTGACATTCATAAGATGAATTCGAGGAAGGTAGGGTCCAAGGATCACTAAAATAGGAAGTGAGGAAAGGAATGGACCTCTCTGAAGAAACGAGCCTACTGGACATGGTGTAAAAGTGGTGAATCAGTGCCATGAAGTTGAAAGTGCCCATAAGGGAAGAATACATTCTGACACTGATATTCTCAGTTATCGGTTGAGAATTGTCTATCATAGGGATAGACGGTCCAAAATATGCATTGGGACTAGAATACACAAAGGATAATTGGTCAATCATCATGATATTCCCATCATGAGGAAAACAAAGAGTACTAAAGACAAATGATACAACGACGACCATAGAATAGGTCCAATTGTGTCCTAGTAACAAGTTATAATCAAGAGGTGCATCAACTACCTCAACCTCCACCTCTACTTTATTCCTAGCTAACTAGACCAGAAAGGTAGGAAGAATACCATGAGGGAGGAAGGAATGACCATCAAAAGAAGTCAACATGTTCGATGAAAGAGTCAGAGAAATGAGAGCTTTCCAATAGATCAGGGACATCACACATGTAGCAGCTCCTTCATCAACAACCACACATTTGATGGTATACTTTGAGTACACCACGTGGATTTGGAATGCCACATGGTAAGGCAAGTGAGGCTTCACATCTATGACGTCGAACTTGATAACTTTTGAGCCACTGGGTTCTAGAGATCCTAACGAAGATAGTAAGGCATTTTTATGTGAAGGACACGTCTGGAGTACCTCCAAAGATGACATTTCACAAGGGGTTTGACCCTGGTCCTCAACAATATAGTAGTTCTGTGTGGCTCAGGCATTTTGATTGTGCGTAGAGCACTTGATTACTCCTTTCAGAATACGAGGTGGTGGCTCTAGTTTTTCAATTTGTAAAGTCATCTTAGGAGGAGGAGGAGGAGATTCTAGACCAACTATAGCCTGTGAAGAACTATAATCTCGAGATTGAGTGGCTACATGAACTTTTGCATCAATCATATTGATACTCAAACAATCATCATCTTGCAACGACGGGTTTTGACTCCCACCAGCCGTATTTCTAGTGTTTGAGGAGCTCGAGGCCATGTGTCGATTATGTGGGAAAGGATTCTTCAGCACGACAAGTGGTAGAGATAATAGCCTCGTAGATTCCACAAGTTTGGGGCATAAATTATTAAGGTGATCTTTTATACAAAGCATGCAGGGAAATTTCACCTTACGTCTTTCTTTCTTTCCCTCTCCAGCATTATTATTTGTCTTCTCATTATTACCATTGTCCTTGGGTTTATTATTATTTTTCCCACCCTTACGATTATTATTACATCCTTTCCTCTTATTCCCTCCTGGTTGTTGGTTACCATTTGGGTCGGTCGAAGATTGCACGAAATGTACATCCATTGACTGAGTGGGATTGGAAGACACAGACGAAGCTGGACCTCCTACAGACTAGTTTAGAGACAACTCTTTCAAATGGATTGTCACTGAGTCTGCAGATTTTATATTGGCAGAGCCTACAATCCCATCAGAATGAGGTCTGGGATTTTGTCTAGGTTCATAAGTTGACTGTGGTGCGTCTGGAAGAATGTGGTATAACATCCCAGACTAAGCGTATATAATATCTAACTATTGGGATTTGAATATCACTTCTTCCAAAGTGGTAACCCTAGATTTAGGAACATCCTTAGAGATAGGAGGCTACAAAGACTTAAGGAACCATTCTAAAAGAAAGGTCGGGGTATGGAGGTCTTAATCAACCTATTCTGTCTATGCCACTCCTATATATGATCCAAGATATGAGTGGATGTGTCCTGGTGTAAATTCGACAGAAGTTCTAGGCCATCACAGTAACAAACTGACAATTGGAAGTGGTTAAGGAAGACCAACACCATCTGACTAAAGGTCCCATATGCCCCCTTAGGTATCTCTATATACCATTTCGCAACGACCCCAATGAGGGTGCATGTTAAGCACTAATATTGGCTCATTACCACTTAATTGAGGCCTATTGCATTAGTAATGTTATTTTATTTATGTCAGCTTTATTCCATTAGTTGTATTTATACCTCCTAGTCTCCTATATATACCAAGGAGACATTTTGATTTGGAATCATATTGTACTTGAACATTTATGTGGGGTAAAAGGAGGCTGCCCCCTCGAAGAGTCTTATTATCTGAAATTATCTATTTTTCAAGGCGTTGAGTACTTATTCTGAGGTTTTTCTATGCTATATTGATATTTGGTTCTTAACATATGGTATCAGAGCTCAAGGTCTTGGGGTTTTGCTACTACATCTGAGACACATTGGAATTTTTGCTATAACTTTTTTTCTACAATGTTTCAGAAGGAACGGATTGGAGGATATTTATTAGATGGATCAAGGTACGTTGGGTTAAAATTTCATCTCTTGAGGCCTTATACTTTCAGAGAGACAACCTATGCAAGATAGGGTTCTGGAGTCATCCTGAACTGAGTCATTGCGGAATGTTCACTATAACAATTTTTCTATAATGTTTCAAACCCTAAAATATGGAGGATATTCATAGATATTAGTAAGGTATCCATGGTAAAAATATCATCTTTTGGGTCATCTTACACTTGTAGATACACCCTATGGAAGATAGGGTATCTGACTATTCCTATTGACTAGTCTCAAGAAGGTGGTCTAGGTAAAACAATCATAACTTCTTCCTAGAATATCCAAATTGAATGGGACTGGTTTCATTGGATAGTGGATAGTTTTTAGTATTTTTGGTATGAGTTTCAGAATTTCGTATCAATTATTTTGTGTGGGGCACGCTATAAAAGTGAGATCTCCTGGAAAGGCCAAAAATGAGCAAGTTGTGGGAAGTTACCGTAAATTCCACTTGGCACATCCAATTTTGATCAGACATATGGAATTGTAGAGAAGAAATATTAGAGAACTACATAAAAGAAAGTTTCATACCCAGAAGGGCTGAAAATTGGGAGATACAATAGAAGAAATATTGTCTAGCAGAACCACCTCAAAATCAAGATTCAAAAGTGATACTTGGCCAACATGCCACCCAAAAACGAAACTTCTACACCAAACAAGCCTCTAGACAATCCTACTTGGACTCTTGATGAAGGTGAAGAAATGTGTAGGGACATAAATGATTTACAAAAGAATATATTAACAAAAGATCAAGTACAAGAGATGGAAGCTAAGTTGAAGGCAAAGATGGATGGTTTAAAAGAGGAGATCATGGAAGTATTGAAAAAATTTGTAGCAGAGAAGACACCTGAAAGTGAAAATGCATCGCATGAAATTCATGATGAGGACACAAGGAAGGTGAATCAAGAATGGAGAAACTCCAAATTTGGGTTGAAGACCAACCACGTTCCTAAGATTGATATGAGGAAGTTTTATGGAAAGGACCCAATCACATGGATACTTCATATGGAGCAATTCTTTGATGCCACATACACAAAAGGTACGAATTGCTTCTTTAATTTAGAACCCAATAAATTTGTATGGTATCGATGGCTTTCTTCTCTCAAATCACTTGTCACTTGGATAATTTTCACGGAAGAAATGATAGCACACTATGAGGATACAAGGAGCAATACCTTCTTTAGCCAAT
>SNQJ01S0259189.1:0-12341 GCA_010110895.2 Picea sitchensis | reverse complement strand
AATGACAATACATTCTCAATAGGCTCAATAGCATCTTGGACGCATGGGAGGTAAGAACTAGCTTGAGGAATTTGACACAAATAATTGATATTTTTATGGAATATCTACGAAAGGATTTAGAAAATGATAAGTTTTTATATTAAAATGCTCTAAGTACATTTGTGGCACAAGTGACAAGTATGGGTGAATTCATTTGGAAACAATAGGACTTACCCTCAGATAATAGAATAAATCAAGTCAAGGTTGGATGGTTGACAGGAAATAGAAATCTTGTGGGAATTAATTTCAAATTGTGAAAAGGTTGATGGAAAAAGAAGCGATTCATTTTTGAAATCACTTGAAATAGTTAATAAATTTGAGGGCCCATATTTGGTTAGAGAATCCAAGTTATTAACCAAGGATCAATTGCAAATGAAGTTAAACATACTCAAAACTTTGTGGGCTAGTGAGTTTGATAATCCCACTAACTTTCCCGAGGATGAGATTAAACGATGGTTAGTTAATTTTGTAAATGATAGTGAAGACCATCTGACATTAATTCAATAATTACACTTTGATTTCAAACAATGGAAGATGAGATATTTTCACTCCAGGTGAAGTAGGACATACCAATCCCACTGTTAAAAGAGTATATTGAAGAGTACTGCAATCATGGTTGTTATTTTTCTATTGTAACTTATCAATTGTCCTTTCATTTGTTTTACCACCTAGTCCACTCTCGGGTGTAGATGATATGAATGTTTAAAATTTATTATTTGAATAAGTATATTGAAAATTTGAGTGAGGAAGAGGAGTACCACCTCTATACAAACGAAGAGGGGATCTTAATAACTTCTTTATAAGAATACCCTATGAGGTTGACTCTTGTCCTTAACGGGAAAAGAGATCAACAAATTTCACCCACATGACATGCCCATGCCCATAAAAAATTCATGTAGAAAACACTGGAATTATCTATTTGGTTTCTAATCTCAATAATGGAAGGAAATCATCACACACAGTCCTCATTTCAAGAAATTTAGGCTTGTAATTTTCATAAATCTAACCATGATAATGCTATAGCATAGATTCAAAGAGATATAACCAAAAAAATGAATAACATTTGTATACGATAAACACATATTTTACATCCATTCTATTCTTTATCCATTTATCCTTTTTTCTTTCACAAACCATACAAATTCCCATAAATTTAAGCACACATATGAATTTACAAAGCATAGCGAGAGAATTATCTATTTATAAACTTCTAGCCAAATAACTGACTACGGGTGAGAGTTTTTCCACCCCACCATAGGATCTATGGCACATAAATATATCTACAACATGCCACCCCCTAGCCAAGCTATGATACCACAAGGGAGAAATTGGCACTCTCAGGGATTTTCTAGGTGGTCTCTCAACTCAGAGCAAGGATTTAATTACCTAGAAACAAATATTGAATTCTTACGAATAAAAAATATCTCTTGGGTACCCCAATTCTTTCCCTACATTACACAAGGAGAGAACTCTCTTCTCTACTCCATAGTCCCTCAAAAGTACCCCCCTCTAGTGCTCTTCAATGTGTGCCCATGAAAGTCCCATCTACAGTCCTATAACTCCAACAAATTTTCCAATTTTCCTATTCTTCTTAAGGTACTAAACACCTACTTTCATGACTATTTTTCTTCACACTCTATGGTTGTCTTTCTTTCTCTACATTAACTCCCATTTTTTGCTCCTCCCTTCCTTCCCAAAACTTAGTTCTACCTTCCACTCGAATTCCTCACTCTTTTTCCCATGTGTTCTTTGAATTTCAGTATTCCCAAAATTGATTGTACTCGATCCATACCTCAATAACTTGGTGAGATGAATCTCTCACCCACCTCTTCGTTTGTATAGAGGTGGTACAAGAGTCAACCTCATAGCGTGGGAAAGTACCCATATGATTTTGGATATAATAGTAGCAGTTTTCAAGATGATGGTTTCAAAAAGTTATAATTTTAACCTAAAATAAAAGAGGGGGTTTCTACTAGAAGCACCACTTTTTGAGTTGTGGGATTGATTTTATGATTTTCGTTGCAACGATATTGGATGTTAAGGCCATTGTTTCAAACAAGTTGTAATTTTAACCCCACCATGAAAAAAAAAAAAAAAACATGGTCAACATTACCAATCATGCGCTATCAAGTGGAGACAACAACAAACTAAAATTTGACCACCATATGAATGACCCACGACCAGTTTTCAGACATACTTGACAAACAAAAACAAATCTCATTTTGAGTTAATAGTTCTTTTCAAGTGGGTAACTATGTTCCCCTTCCCTATACCTTCTAAAATCCATATATCTATATCCATAGGTAAACTAAAAAACACCCCCCAATACCTATATCCATAGGTATATTAAACTATCCATCTCACCCACTTATAACCAAGTGATATATTGCTCAATTTTTGATTAATTTTAAAACCTCAATATGAATGAATGTGGTGCGGTATTGTATAATTAGTGTACCCCCTGTGGGATGCTACTCCTCTTCCTCCTACTCCTAAAGTTCAACCACTTCCTACATGGATTCAACAAATTTGGGAATTTGTTGCTTCTTTGGTTGGTGATCCTATTATTCCTAATTAGACTTGTTTACAACTCCAACATGCCTCTTTGGCTCTCACGAATCAAGACTCAATTAATTCAGATCCATAAACCTTTCATGAATCATCATGTTTATCAAAATGGGATGAAAATGGTGAATGAATAGTATCATTCCTTGTTAGAGAATTATACTTGGGATTTAGTCCCTCTCTCTAAAAGGAGGAATACGATGAAATATAAGTGGGTTTATAGAACCAAGTATGCAATGGATGGAAGTTTGGAAAAGTAAAAGTTGGGATAGTCACCATAAAATGTTCTATCACTTGTAGCTTCACATGGATGGGAGGTCCATCAGATGGTATGGGGGGGTAGGATTCCATGAGAGGGAGAGGAGGCTAAGGGATTATGGAAAGGGGCTTAAACCAAGGGGGCTAAGTAAAATACTAAATTAATCCTAAGTCATAGCCTAAGTCTTATTCATATATTGTATCCTAAGTTCCAAGTAATGGGATGAGTTCCTAAGTGGCAGGGAATGATTTCCATGGTTTCCACTTGTTAAAAGGGAACATGCATATATAAACTTTGGTTTTAGTGGAAAAATCATTCATTCCATAATTCTATTATCATTCATTCTATCATGGATACTTTCTCTAAGTATTGGGTGTGAGCTAGTGAGCCACTGATACTTTGTTACCTTGTGAACCCTATGAATCCTAGGTGGTTTTGGTTGAACAATTCTCCTTGGGTTGCCTTGGGGAAGGTTGGAGCCTCGGAGGGAGAATTGTCTTGGATAGCTTTCCCTTGGTGTCAGGCTTGGAAGGTTCCTAGAGACTCCATTATAGAAGATAGAGTTCCCGGAGCCACAAATATCTAATATTTCATGGTCGACCTATGTTGGAGCCTTGGAAGGGAAGTGGGACAACCTGAGGGATTGTGGTGCAAAGAAGGGGGTACAATTCCTTGGGTCATGCATGTTGATGGGGAATGAGAGGTTGTAGGTTGGGATTTCTACTAGATTTTGGTACCTTGGCCTAGCCATTGTTTGTGTTGACTATTAGACCTATTTGTCTTAGGTAGCCTTTTCCCTGGTGGATTCATAGCCCCAACTTGGGGGTGACCTGTTGTTGAAAGTGCTAGAACAACAATTTTTATGGACATGTGGAATGTTTGAGGTGTGGATTCATAAAAGATGTGTTTTCTCTATGTTATGTACTTTTATGACGAGTAATGTTTATTTATATGTTCTTAATTATGTTATGCTATAAATGTTTATAATTATGGATGAAATTATATATTGTTAGGATTGCATAAGTGTTTCATATGTAGGGAATATTATTATGGTTGGTATTAGATTCTGGACAAGGGTTTGGGTGTGTTATGAATTGGTATTAGAGCAAATTATATGGCGATATGAGCCTTTAGGAAGGTTGTAATGTAATTAATTAAAGGTATCAAAGTATTAATGAGTGAGGTAAAATGATTTTAAAATTTTTGTATGTGACAGAGTTGGAATTACAATGACATATGCCTAGAAGTGAGTCTAGGATGAATTGCAATGTGGTATCAGATCCAACTACAACACCCTGGCTGTATGGGGAAAATACCAAAGGTGTAGTGCACATAAATTGTAGAGGTGGAAGTTGAGTATGTCTGCAAATTACTTGACAAAAATTACCAAGTGGAATTAGGGAAAATTCCTGGAAAAATTGGGGAAATTGAGTCATAGAGGTTAAAATTTTAAAAATTAACCTCTACTTGTGTGACTTTAGGCCTAAAATTGGCTGAGTTTATGAATTACAAAGAATCCATTGAAAAATTAGGTAAAACCCACAAATTATGAATGAATTTTGGTGGAATTCAATCTTAGAATCATTGCAAGGATGATTAATTAGAGTTAATTGGGAAAATTTTCGAAGAAATTCAGTCTAGGAGGTCAAGCATTATAGAACCATGATGGCCCAAGCAGATAATTTGGTAAAAAATTCCTAAATTTGAGGGTGAAAGTAGGTTGAAATCATGCCTAGAATCATTGAAGGGTTGAGCATGGTGGTAATTGGTCATTTGCAAGGTCAAATTTTTATAATGAAACCAAATTACAGAGCTTACATGGCCACTGATGGAGAAGTTTCAAAATTGGACATGTTTGAAAATTTGGGAATTTTTGGAAAAAATGGAAAATTTCGTTCTTGGTGACTTGGAAGCCATGTGTTATGTGACGTGGAATTCCATGGTGGTAGGTCCACGATGGAAAATGATAGGGGATGAGGTTACATGTGGTAGAGACCAAGGGGGGGAAAAGGTAGAAGGTCGAGTGTGCAAGTGTCTCACCCATGGGTGACGTTGATGTCATGTCCCAAAAGTGGTTTATGGGACTTTGGAAAGGTGGTTTTGAGAGCCCGATTCCAAAATACCGTAACCTATCAAATGGAACTGTGTGGAACCATGGAAGTAATTGGTTGGGGGACTTTGAAATTGACCAACTATCATACAATTTCAACTCTTGTAATGCACCACCACCTTTGATCATCTTCATCCTTCGCCATCTGATCAAGCATGCGAGAAAGTTGTGCACCAGGAGGAAAACGTATGGGATGGGACCCACCTATGAATACATCCAATGTATTGGAATCAAGTGGATGAATGTAGAGGAGGTGGGACCCCTTTTCCATCTACAGTTAGACTAGGTTCCATGTGGGAAGTTGGGTACAGGTGAGGCCCATAAGTAATTAAAATAAATAAAATGAAATGAAAACAAAACAAAAAGGAAGAAGGAGAAAGATGAAGGTGGACACAAGGATGAATAAGATGAAGGATGATGGGGTAGGTCTAGGGTGGTCAAGGTAGTGACATGACATCACCTCAGGGTGTCATGTGGACCCAGGGTTCCATGTCAACAACCACACAACAAGGATGACACATAAGCATAAATTGTCCTTTGTTTGGTCGTAGAAGGAGCATAATAACTCAGAATTAGATGAAATGTTTTGGATATATCTGTAGTGCTAGGGTATATAGAAGTTCTAGTGAGGGTCACTAGTTAATTATGCACCAATTTGCGAGAAATTGCAAATTAGATGTTTTTGAAGAGTAGGGTGGCTATCAATGTTAGGGGCTTTGTTACTGATGAGATTTTTACAAAGTGTTAGAAAAGAAGACATGAAAATACCTAGTGAAGGAATTGGCCAGATTCCAAAGATTTTGGGGTGGAGATACCAAAACAAGGAAAACCCCACTATTCTATAACACTTTTTGGAGAATTTTGGGATTTTCAGAGGAAAAGTCGCCCTAGATGACAAAACTGATTTTTATTTATTTATTCAACATTTTATCTATTCATCAAGCCAAATAACTTTTCCTTCGTGATTTTTTTTTTTCTTCAGAACTACTTAGTTTGGGAGATAGCCAATTTTGCTAAAAAAATCCAAGTCTGGAAAAAGTGCAAAGTAATTATTTTAAGATTGTTGTAGATTTTGACTGAAGCATCGGATTTACAATTTGAGAGTTGTTGTGAACTCATTGTCATCATCATTATTAGTACCTCATACAAATATTTCCTTGGTTCTTGACAGATTTCTCCTATAGAGGTGGAAGAAGTTGGTGTCTGAGCTTAATTTCTCTAGGGAGAAGGTGCACAAAAAAGGTAAATTGGCAAAATTCATAAGTCTACTTTCAACTCCAAGCTCAAAATTGGAAATCTCTAGGAGATTATAATCATCCTATCCACCCAAAATTCATATTTGAGCAACATAATTTCTTATCAAATCAAAAGAAGGCAATTGGTGGCCTTAAAGAGCAGAAAAATATGTATAATTTCCAAAATTGTTAAATTATTTTTATCTAATGAAATTTTGTTTCCTACATAATTTGTAGAATTAAGGGTACATGAATAATAGAGCAGGTTCAAAATGAGGACCAAATGAATGGAATATGCACATGGAGAGTATAGTCATGAGGAGGAAGTTTGGCTAAATATTATTCTAGGGAATGCAGAGACTTAATCAAATAGACATAGAGAAAGAAAAAAAGAAAACATTGAGCTAGTAGAGACAATGAGAATATTTAAGAGAGAAGTGTTGAGCTACAAAGAAAACAATGATAGGATTATAAGAGATCGGGAGGAGCATAACCACATCAACACTTAGTTGTTAGAAAGCTTGAACTTATTTCAGAAGAAAATAAACAAAGAAGGGAGGATTCCAAAAGTGCTAGGCACTCTAGAAGTGCCAGTATACATCATCACCATTCACCAAGGCACTCAATTAGAAGGGCACATGCATTCTCAGAGTTAGAGAGAAACCCAAGTTTGTATCCTGTCAGACATCATAAAAGGAGGTGTGATGTAGATGATCTACAATGAGATCTTAGGAATATTAAGCCTCCTACATTTGATGGTGATCATAAGAAAGGTGAAGATGTTGAAGCATGGTTGTTGGGAATGAGTAAATATTTCCAATTGCACTATTATTCATCAAATTTAGAGGCCAAAATTGTAATCTACCATATTTATGGAAAACATCAATGTGGTGGGACCAACTCAAGAAGGTTAAACACATTGATGAGAAGAGGATCTCATGGAGGCAATTTAAAAAATCATTTTCAAAAGAAATATTTGTCAGAGATTTATTATGATAAGAAGATGCAAGAGTTCTTTGAACTCAAGCTTGGAAACATGAAAATGGATGAGTATGAGAGGAAGTTCCTTGAATGTTTTATATATGTTGGCTTCATTAAAGATAAGAAGGTTGAAATCCAAAGATTTATGGGTGGACTACCATCTTTCTATAGTGATAAAATTCATTTTGATGAGCCTAAGACCCTAGTAGAAGCCATAAGAAAAGATATGCATATTTATGAGAAGAATAAAGGAAGGCCATATTTCCAAAAGGCTTGGGATGAAAAGAAGAAACAAAAGTTGGAGAAACAAAAGAAAGGGTATAAGCCACCATTTTTCAAAAGTAGTTCTTAAGGACAACCAACACAAAATGATCCCGAGAGGATATAATATTTGGGGAAAAGGCCAAGACAAAAACCCATAAAATGTTGGAGATGTGAGGGAGATCACATGTATAAATATTTCCCTCACAAAGGAGATAGGATGAGGACTATCCATAATATCCAGGAGGTCGATACAATTGAAGACATGAGAATAAGTATTCAAAGGATTTATGCAACCTTGGACAACAAGAAAGAAAAATACCAATCTTACTTGATTCTGGAGCTATTCATAGCTACATAGATCATAATATTGTTGAGATATTTAATTTTTGGAGAAGCAAGCATGATAAATCTTGGTTGGTCCAGCTGGCTATTGGAGCCAAGAGAATGATCAATGAGTAGGTTAAGGATTGTCTAGTGGACATGAATGGAGTCAGTACAAAGGAATATTTGCATATCATACCTTTGGGTTCATATGACTTCTTAATTGGTATGGATTGGTTGGAAAAACATCATGTTGTCCTAGATTGATACAACAAGGAATTCATTTGTATTGATGTGGAAGGGAAACAAAGGAAATTTCAAGGGATTCCAAGGCCTATATCAATCAGAGAAATTCCATCCTCGTAGTTGAAAAAGAGTTTCAAAAAAGGATGCCAGATTTATGTATCCCATATGGAAGAGGTTGTTATCACTCCAAGAAACCCTTTGTGGTTGCAGACCAAAGGTGCTTGGTAACTTAAGAAATGAATGTTTTTGTATTTTGTAAATATGGATCAATGGGATAACTCAATTCATCTAACAACATTCAGACATCAAATGATAAACAAATAGACAGTGCTCTCCAAGATTGGTTAAACAGCAAAATAAATTTCAGTGGATGAAGAAAAAGTTATTCATAAACCAGTGCAAAGCAGGGTCTAATAAAAAACTAAAGAAACTGATTATAATGTCATGAACCAAACAATAGGATAACAACTATTCAAGGTTTGACAACAAGATAACAGTGAAGAAGAAATATGGAAAGCTAATACCAAAATGGAAAGGAACCTGTGATATGTATTAGCAATGAAAATCTAAGTACAAAAAAGAGTATTACTGTATCCAGAATCGAACCCTTGTTTCACATCAACAACATGTATTTATAGTCTCTTACAAACAGTGATACAGATCCTAAAAACATGGATCTGTATTTAATAAAGACAACTCAATTCTATCTATACTACTTGAAATTAAAGTCTTTAACAACTAAACTAAGTAGTCGAACTGTCTTCAGTCTCCAAAATCGCCATTTGCATCCTTCAGCTCCTTGTATCTGCAAAGTGTTGAAAACTGGCAGGACACTTGTCTTTGACTGTTGGATTTTCCAACATTCATGTCGATTTCTTAGGAAATGGTTTTGCATGTGTAACCAAAAATCTTTCGAATCCTTGATGTTGAACTTCTTGCATACGATCTAATAGTCCATTGATACACTGGAATTCCTTCAGAATCTGTTTGGAATGAACTGTTGTGTCTTCGGCTTCAAAAACCACTTTCCCAGCTTTCAACAGCGCAACCGTTTAATTTCTTCACGGGTTAGCTGTTGAAAGCTGTCGCTTTCCACAGCTAACGGGTAGTAAAATAATAGCCTTGCGCTGTTGAAAGTCCCGATTGCGCACAAAAAGAGTTTTCACATCCAAAATTTGATTTCAACCAAACTTAATGTATCTTAGATTTCTCACCTTGCATATTGACGGCAACTTGAGCGAGTACCTTCAGATCTGGATGGTGTTTTTGCTTCAATTTTTGTTTCAACCTCCTTATCTATCTTTTGAGGCGCTTGGCAAGCCACCATAGGCTGTTGCAGTCTTTGGTGAGTTTTGTCTTCCTCTTCTTCTCTCTGACACTCTCCTTTGCCAATCGTTCAAACGCAACATTTGTCTTGGCGAAGTTATCAGATAACTTCTTATACCTTTCTTTAATCACCCACTCCAAGACCTCTTGCTGGGCAATTACCTCCTTGAGATGCTTGATCTTCTGAGACTTCTTTGATTTGGAATTTTTTGATGATTCTCCTTGTTTTGTCTGATTGAAAGTTTCATAGTTTTGTGCACACTCAGCTGATTGCTCAGAACTCTTGATGACAGGGCATTGGTCTTGTTGCTCAGATTCTGAATCTGAATATGGCAAATTAAGGATGTTCTTCCCTGTACTCTGTTGTGTAGGATGCTCTGTATTCTGCTGTGTAGTCTGCTCTGTGATCTGCTCAAAGTTCAACTTTCTCTTCAACCTGTGAGGCTTCATTCCAGATATTTTGTCCTCTGAAGGTCCTGGCAAATCCCTTCTTTTTCTTGAGCTGCTTTGAGGAGATGACTGTTTCATTGAACCCTTCAACTGTTCATTTGCAGTTTGATTCTGGGTTTCAAAACCTTCCCAGAACAAAAAGTGCTCTCAGCTCCTCCCCTGTTGTTTCAATTGCTCCAGGATGATCAATTTTATGAGGCCGAGATGACACAGAGCAATTTTCACACTCAAGGGTTGAGCTCTAATTCTCCTGCATACCTTAGTCAGACTTTGATATAAGAAATAAGGCAAATTGATAGGGGTCTTGCCTGTGAAGTGATCTAGTAGTTTAAAGTGGTACATCATTAGTGTATCATATCTAACTTCTGAGGTAATGTACAATTGGATACCCTTGAACAATTCTTGCCATTCTTCATCTAGATATGAAACGAGCATACCTTTTCTCCATGCTTTGTGTATGTACCCCTCTTTCAAATAAACCCTGAAATCCAAATTTTTAGGAGCAGTAGTCTTAAACCAGCTCTAACCAGTTCTTGGCAATCCTGTAGCTGCGGCGATGACAGCTTCATCCACTTTGATTTCAATGGACCCGACGCAAGCTTTATTGCCATCAAAAGTCTTGGAAAAGGATTCTGCCATGGCCTGGTGGCACCCAATTTGCAACCTTTCGACGAATTCCATACATCCTACATTTGAAAAATGCCTCTGAACTTCGGGATGTGAATGTAGAAAGGACAAGTTATCTAGGTCTCTCTTAAGTAGAGCACCACTGCATTTTCTCACCATCCCGTAGCTCGAAAAACTTGACAATTGTAACCCCTGTAACTGCCTAGTCGAGCCGAGGTTCTGCACTGTTGAAAGCAGTTCGGGCTTCGGCTCTATTTTGAAATAAATGAAAACTTCCACAGCATTCCGGAAATGATTTGTGATATGAAACCACTATTTGATTTGATGGTGTCAGGCCGGCGGTACCTCCTCTGTACCTGCATCACCGAACACGAACTTTCCATCCCGGATGTCATGAGCATTGAGCGTGGGTTCTGGGTCGGATTCGAATTACAGTCATATCCTGACATGCATAATCGAGTTTGTATCATTGCCCAATCTTATCAATGCATGCCTTGGATTTGCCTGACGTGGGATGATCATTTCATCATTACTTTTAGTCGTGGATATCACGCACGTGATTCTCGCTCTTCTTCAACAAAGGCCCGTGGAAAGCGCCTCTGTCAACTATTCACTTGTCACTTTCACCAACGCGCGACCCTTTGGAAAACCCCTGTTAGCTGCGGAAAGTAAGTACTTTCAACAACACACCACTTTGTAGAAGACACTCCTTAGTTGCAGAAAGCATGTACTTTCCACAGCGCGCCACCCACGAACTCGATTGTCGGACCTTTTGAACTTTACCACTTTCAACATCGCATCAACTAAATGAACAGAGCTCCTTAGCTGCTGAAATTCGACACTTTCCATAGCGCACAATCAATTTTTGGACATACGTTAGCTGAGGAAAGATGAAAAATGAAAATTTTTGAAAGAAGACTTTATGGGTCAAATTATTTCCTTAGGACACACCAAAAACCTAAAATTTTCAGCTATAAAACTCAAAAATAACTTGAGAACACTATCGATGGCCATGCTATCCACTACAAAATTCAACCAAAAGGATGGTTTCATTTTGGGAGTTAACATTTGGATCCAACTGGGATGGGCATCTCCCTGTGAGGTGACCAAGAACTTAGCTAGACTCAGTAGCCTTATTGCAATTTGAAAAATAGTTGCTAGTACCATTGGGCATGGAGTTATTTGAATGACAAAAATAAAGAAAACAGAACTGAAAAAAGAAAATATGTACAAGAAGAACCTGGCTTCAAAGGAAGCCTTATGAGAAATAGATCTTCAGGAAGCGCCTGTTGAAAGGGCCCCCTGATACTGGCTCGCCTGAAAGAGTTTGGAGAACAAAGGTATTGTTCTGCTGCACCACTGTTATGACAAAAGGACCTGTCCAAAGAGCCTCAAATTTTTCGTGTTTCCCTTTCTCCTGCCTTGCTGCATCCCACTTTAAGACCATATCCCCTGTTTTGAAAACATCTAATTTGACTTTCTTGTCGAAAGTTTGCTTGATCTTTTTCTGATGCAATTCATTTTTTTCTAAGAGCTGCTCTCTATCTTGCTGCAATTCGATCAAACTATGAATCCTCCTAGCCAAATCACTTGATTCAGAATCAGTTTCTTGTTATAATTTTGCAACTGGTAATGCAAGTTGAACAGGAAATATGGCCTCGGTACCGTATACCAACTTGAAAGGAGATGTACCAATTGATTTATTACATGTTACCCTGTCAGCCCACAAGGCAAACTTCAGTTTGGAATCCCAACCTCTGCCATTTTGTTCAAGCAACTTCTTTATGATTCTAACTAAACTCTTGTTTGATGACTCAACTAAACCATTCCCTTTCGGATAGTAGGTTGTGGAATGTACCAGCTGAATTCCCAACTCTTCACACAATTTCACCAAGTGTTTATCTTTGAATGCAACAAC
>SNQJ01S0259186.1:0-12341 GCA_010110895.2 Picea sitchensis | reverse complement strand
AGGGTTTCCCAGGATAAATGTTGTGTATCTTGTGATTGTGTTTCTCTCAGTGATCCTACCTATGCTATTGTTATCTAGTAAATTGAAAAGAAAAATAATAATAACTCAAAACTTAACACTATTGTGGGAGCTTTCCCCCAACTCCTGATGTGTCACCATCCTTTACATTGTAGTTCTCATGTTGTTCACTGATTGCTTGAGTGTAGATAAAACATTTTATGTTAGTCACTAATCTACCAATTCATGAACAACACATATCATTGCAAGGTGAAGTCAGTTATTTATTTGGAAACATTAGCAATCGACAATGCAGACTACTAAAACATCTATCCTCAGTAAAAGGGGTAAAGTAGGGAGTTACCCCATAATTTTTTTTTTTAATAACATTTTTATGTGACTCGTGCATGAGCCCAAGCAGGTCAAGGGTTGTTTCCATGCTCTGATACCAATTTGTAACACACCCAACCCCTAAATAGCCTTTCTAGGGGTGGGACATCGAATTTTCGCTTTTCCTGGTTCATTTTCAGTCCTTGACTTAAGAAAAACCCTCTTAAAGGGATTCCTCAAAACTTACACCTCTTACTTTGTGCTTGAACCATCTAGCGAGGTCTTCCTTGTGACCTCGGGAAAAAACCTGAGAGCAAAGAACCTACGTTAGCAAAGGTTTCGGCACTTCGAAAGTTCCCTGTCTTCGGGAGTTCCAAGGGTGTTGTTAAATTTCTTCGATCGTTGAACAACGAAGGATATCAACGATCTAAGTTCTATGTCGAGATCCTATGGTTGAGGAGGGGGGGATTCAACGATTTACGCATGATACACCTTTTTCCAAATCCATGAAGTCCCGAAATATCACCGCATGTACTTAGCCATTTGACGATTGTCATTGGACCTCCCTTTATCGACCTATACTCAAACCTCCCGATTTTATGCCACATGGATTGGGATTTTCAGTGATCAACGATTTATGTTGATCTTCCCTATGTTGTACCTTGCCCTAAATCTTCCAAACTCCGAAGTTATCCAAACACCAAGGGTCCCGAATACATCACCAGCCACGTATTCTAGGTGGGCACAACCAGAGGTTGACACACGGTGAGGGTCAAAGTGTGATACGTGTCCTCGATAGGGGGTGACACGTGTCATAATCTAACAGGCGCAATGGGTATGTGAATCCTCCAAAACTGGGTGACATGTGGCATGCGTAATGCGGGTCCATGTCACCTCGGATGACATCATCAAGCCACATCATCTTAGACCGATAACTACATAGCCCTTTGATCTAAAAATCAATAGGATTCCACGTAGATCCTTTGATCTATGGCTCTTGTTACTTCGGGACTTTGGCTTTAGAGCTTACTGAATTCTCTCGACACAAATCCCCCGAAGAGCTAAGTTTCCAGACTATGAGATCTTGCGCCATGTGTCCTTTTCGACCAACAATCGAGATCCACTTTGGAACTCGCGACTTCGGCGAGTGCATACTTCGTAAACTCTTGGCCTGTTTCCTCCAGAGTATGGAATCTCCGCATTACGGGATCACTTGCCACGTACCCCTCATCCAATGGTCTTAGTTCAATGTTCAACATTTGACGGGGAACGAGTAGGGGCCACATGTCGCTGCATGACACGTTCCCGGTTGATCGGATAGTCAAAGGTGGGTCCCTTAGATCGACGGCTCGGAAGGATCCCGAAGGATCCAAGGATCGACGGTCCACGTCGCTTCGACAATTCGACATTCGGGAGTTCGGTGAGTATGTCTCCCAGATTTCCCTGCGGACCACGCCGAATCTATGGACACGTGTCCCTCCAGTTTCAATGGTCCAGATTAACTCCGTGAATCCGACCTTCAGGAGTTTCGACACTAGGACATTCCAAATCTCCCCAAGTAAGACTTTCTTGAAGAGCTTAACGCCTCCCTTCCTATGTCCGATCTAACGACTGAGAGCGATCCATATTGGATCCCCAGATCGATGGTCCTCATTGATTAGTGACTTCGTCCTTCAACTACTTTCAAGGATTGTGGAGGCACAAGTTCCAAAGTCCCGAAGCCGAAATGGATAGCTCATTTCGGTCTAGCGCAGGGTTCTTAGGCACTGATCACATGGATACTTTGGAAATTCTAGGGGCTAAGCGGTAATCATTTAGCAGCAATTGGGTTAAGGACATGGGAACAAGCCCTCGATCAGATGGATGAATAGTATAAGGGAAAAACACCCTTCTCCCACAAAATTCAGACTTAACATTCCCGCTAAGGTAAACTTCACAAGGTTGGCAGGGCTTAGGCGTTTCAATCAATCCTAACCCCTCTCTCCTATGGATTCACATCTCATGACTATCTAGCAACAAAAATGAGATAAATTGAAAGATCATATAGATATCAAAGTTTACAAAAGTCATAAATATTTTCTAATAACTGTTCAGATACTGAAAGATTGAATCATAAAATCAGATATTTCATCATCACATTCAACATAATACACAAAGTATGAAAATACTTATCAGAACTGGAAAATGTGAAGCAACTGTTGAAAGGGGTATATGTTTCCTCCCAACCATAGGCACAACCACTCCTACTAGATTTACTGATGGCCACCCCCGAGCAAGACCATCATGCTCTGAGAGAGATTCTTTCTCTTTTCTCCACAGCAGTGAGGGATGAAGGTTACTCTCCTTCTCCCACAAAAACTGGTTGTTTGGTTTTCTCTAATCCAACCAAGGAGGTCTGCACGAGTACTTCCTTAGTCACTCGTCAGCCTCATTTATAAACTTGTAGCCAAACCCTGCCCATGGATTCTTACAGCCAGATCGAGCTTATTGCTCAACTTTCTCCTCTAGAATTCTGAGTCGAAGTATGCTTATTGCTCTTCTCTTGAGAGTGTTTTTATCTACTCTGTTATCTTGCATATCTGTCTCTGTCCCCGAATTACCTCATTTCTTACCTTCCTCCGCAAGGTTGCGTGGGTTTGATTCCCAATTCGTGGTCAAGACTGTAAGCCTTACAGATGGGTACCTTGCCCCATCTCCTCATTAACTCTCGAGGATGGCCTTCCAGCTACCGACCTGACTAGTAATTCATTTATGGTCATAGGACTGTTGAGAAATTACACCCAGTAGGTAGTGGTCTGGTGAGGGTCATATCAACCATACTTGGTTTCCCTTCACCATCTCTCTCATAACATCCATGGTCTATCTTGGAAAAATTTCCCCCTTTCAGCAGTTGTGAAACACATATTCAAATTCTATTAATAACAAAAATTCATACATTGACCCTTTTTATACAAGGGTTCATCAAATCAAACATTCACACATATTTAGTCTGTCATAGTCTTTTGGCCAGTTATAGTTATATTTACAAACTGGGGGAAACATGGGTATTACAATCCCCTCCCCTTAAAGGAACATCGTCCTCGATGTTCTATTCATTGATGTACTTTGTATGTACAAAATTAAACAAAAATGGATATGCATGTCTCATGGCATCCTCCATTTCCCATGTATCCTCATCTGGGCCAAAGTGTTTCCATTTCACTTTGACCTCTGCAATGGTTATGTTCATAAGTGGGGTTTCGAGGTGGATATCGATGGCCACCCACCTTTTCCAACTGGCTCAAAACAGTTTTTTGGCAATTTTGGTAATTTACTATTTTTAGCAGTTTTTCACTTATGGAGCCGCTTTGAGGCCCTAAACGATGTTTTTTCGGAAAACAGGGAGCACTCTTAAAGTTTCTTCAATATTTCCCCCAAAATGAATCTCCTCGACGATACCTTTCCAACGGGCTATCATACGCCTAAAATGGAGATCGTATGCAAAAGTTACGACCCCGAGAAGTTGATGTACTAACTTACCCAAATGGGACCCTCATGACTTTTGGCGCTTCATCTCCTAGGGTTAGGTTTTTGGATGTCTAAGGTTTTTTGACATTCTTGATTATTGTAAAAAGGCCTTCAGAGCCTCATTATAATACTCTTCTTGCGAATGAACGCAACCACCACATCCCTTCTTAGAGATAAGCCACCACCATTCCAACAAGCTTGTTTCCGCTGCATTTTACAGTTTCAGCTTATTTCCTTATTGAATAGAAAACCAATTTTATTGTATCTCTGTTATTTTGTATTAAGCACCTGTTAATAATCTATAGTGATTTTGTTCTACTCATAAAATCTGGATCAGTGGTATCAAAGCGGTCTGCTCTTTGTCGTCTTAATGCATGTCCCCAAAGAGGTCAAAGTACAAAGAGTTGGGTCTCGAGCTTACTTCTCTTGAGGACAAAAGCTCTTGCACGTCCAAGAAACCTCTCATGGAAGGAGAAAAGAAATATGACGGGACATGAGATCTTTTCAAACTGTTGATTGAGGAATCTCTCACGCAACAGAGGAACAAGATGATGGATAGTTTCACGCAAATCCTTCGGCGACTACCAACAGGAAACGCATCTTCTTCGAGCGGAGGCATCGCTCCCTTCAAGGTACAAATAAACTTTGATATTCCTATATTTGAAGGTCAGATAGACACAGATGCTGTAGACAAGTGGTTGAATCTACTAGAAGGGTATTTTTATGTCCATAACTTTTTGAATAGAGAAAAGATTACTTTTGCGCTCCTCAAAGTCGTTCCCCATGTCAAATATTGGTGGGAAACTTTCTGTGAGCAAAAGGAAACAGAGGAAGCCTCATTATTTACAGTCACGGCCATTTGGGAATCCTTCAGGAATTCCATTAAGAAACAATACTACCCTGTCAAAATTTATAACGACTTGTATACCAAATGGACCACACTGTGGCAAGAAAGAGACCAAGCAGTGCCAAATTTCACAAATATCTTCCATACCTTGCGCACCAAGCTGGGTATCAAAGATTCAGAGCGACATCTGGTGCTCAAGTATCGCGGTGATCTGCATAGATACATCTAGACCGAAATGAAATTTCTAGACATCTCATCCTTGGGTACGACCTACCAATATGTCGTCAAAATCGAGCAGAAGCACAAACAAAAGACGTGGAAATTTGGGCCTGGGAACCCCTCACAACAAAAGCCAGGAATGGGCGGCCCCAACCCACAGAACAAAGGACAGAGAAAAGATGGGCAGTATCAAGACAACCAGTCCAAGCCGCAAGCAAATAAGGACACCTAAAATACAAAGAAAGATACCAGGAAGTGGTGCGACTTCCATAAGAGCCCTTGGCATAACACTGCTAACTGCTTCTCAAAGCAATCGTTGGTGGCCGAAGTGAAAGCCTCTGAATCAAATGCGGGTTCTGACTCTAAGCCAGAACCGGAAAGGGGAAGATGGATCATTGACATGGAACCCAGTGCCACCATTGCTACCACTAAGCTCCAGCCTGGTGAACCAGACAAGCCAGAAGAAGGAGAGCACCTCTTCCATTCACAAATGAGGGTAAAAGGCACCCCGCTGCACGTAATCATTGATAGTGGTAGCCAGAAGAACCTCATCTCAGCAGAGGTCATCAAGCGGTTGGCCCTGTCGACAACGCCTCACCCACAACCCTACACCATTGGATGGCTCATCCAAGGAAGCGATCTCTGCGTCAGCCAACAGTTTCAACTGTCGTATGACATCAAGCCCTTCAAAGATGAGGTATTGTGTGATGTTTCTCCTCTTGAAGTTTGTGATGTTCTTTTGGTCCAACCTTANNNNGTACAGGATACCCGAGGCAGCCCCACCTAGTGTTATTTCCTTGATCTCTGCTAAGCAATGCAAGAAGGTCATCTCTCAGACAGGGAAGTTTGTCTTCTTCATGATTCACTCTCAGAATAAGCGAAAGATCACACCCACATCCAGGGTCTCTGTGACCGACCTCTCTACACAACAAAAGCAAGTAGATAAGGTCATGGAAGAATACTCGGATATCTTCTCCTCACCTATCAGGGTACCTCTGCACTGCCAGGTCAAGCACCCCATCGATCTGACCCCCGACGCACCGCCGCCCAATGGGCCAGTCTATCGTCGCTCTTTGTTAGAGAATTAGGATATCAAGCGACAAATCCAAGAACTGCTCCACAAGGGGCACATCCATCCCAGCTCATCACCTTGCGGGAGACCAATCGTGTTGGTACAGAAGAAATATTGAACCTAACGACTCTGCATTGATTACCGGGCTCTAAATAAAATCACAGTCAGAAACTGGTACCTGATTCCCCGAATCAACGACCTCCTTGATCAACTCACGGGGGCCAAATACTTCAGTAAGATTGATCCAAATTCTGGCTACCACCAAGTCCCGATAGAACAGACATATGTATGGAATACCGCATTCAAGTCAAAGGAAGGCCTTTAGAATGGTTGGTTATGCCCTTTGGTTTGACAAATGCTCCAGCCACTTTCATGAGAATGATGTACGATATCCTGTGACCATTCATCGATACTTTTGCAGTGGTGTATCTAGATGACATTCTCATTTATAACAAGACTTGGGCCGAACACTTGCAGCATATTCAGTAGGTTCAGCACACCCTGCGATAGCACAAGCTATACGCCAACTTGGAAAAATGCTCCTTCGGCATGGACAGGGTCCATTAGCTGGGCTACATCGTTGATCAGCATGGCGTACATGTGGATCCAGCCAAGATCCAATTCATTTGTGAATGGCCAACCCCAACCACAGTCACTGAGCTTCAGAGATTCTTGGGCCTTTCCAATTTCTACCACAGGTCCGTGTTGGGATTCTCTCATATTGCATGGGCCCTCAGCCAAATAACCAGGGGTGGTGGTACGGCGAAATTTGTGTGGGGCCAATCCCAACAACAAGCGTTCAATGATTTGAAACAGAGCTTGTGCTCAACCCCAATACTTTCACTACCAGACCTGCAACAACCCTTTGAGATCGAGACAGATGCGTCAGAATATGTTGTGGGCGTCGTTCTCACTCAGCGTGGCCACCCCGTGGCCTATCATAGTGAAACACTATCAGATGTTATCTGTAAGTACCCTACTTACGACAAAGAAATGTACTCCATTGTGAAATTTTTCCGCCAGTAGAGACATTACATCCTTGGGAAGGAGACAATCATCCACACTGATCATAATCCACTGCAGTTCATGCAGACACAAGGAAAATTGCAGAATGACCACCATCAAAAGTGGTCCACATACTTGCAGAAATTCCACCTCAACATCAAGTATAAAACATGGAGAACCAATCGCATCGTTGATTTCCTCAGTAGACCGCCAGTTGTGACACTCACCACAGTGCTAGACTCTTGTGACCATGAGACCTCTGGATGACCCCAACTCTATGAGACAGACCCAGACTTCGCCACCACCTACCAAATGTTGAGTGCAAATGCAGTTGTCGATAATTTCCATCTTCAGGATGGGTTGATGTGTCTTCTAGGCCATATCTATGTTCCATCAAGTGAGCGAACAAAGTTGATCTGCGAAGCCCACTGCAGTCGGGTTGCAGGACACTTCGGTGTCGAAAAGACAGTGGCGATGCTACAAAAATATTTCTACTGGTCGAAACTTCGACAGGACGTCAGCAAGTATATCAGGTCCTGCACTGCCTGCGCTATTGCCAAACCAACCAATAAGAAACAGGGTCTGTACACCCCTCTTCCTACTCCTGACAGGCCATGGGAATCCATCTCAATGGACTACATGTTGGGCCTCCTGTCCACCAAGTAGGGAAATGATTGTGTTTTTGTGGTTGTTGATCGCTTTTCTAAGATGGCGATTCTGGTTGCCTGCAAGAAGAGCATCACAGTAGAGGCCACTGCCAAGCTCTTCTTTGAACGAGTCTAGGTACATTTTTCAATCCCATAAACCATTATCTCATATTAGGACAGTCGATTTCTCAGCACATTTTGGTCGAGCCTCTGGTCATTTCTGGACACAAAGCTCACCAAATCCACGACCTTCCACTCCCAGACATATGGCCAAACCGAGGTCGTAAATCCAATGATTGTGCATATCCTTCGCATGTATAATTCCAAGAACCCTCGCACATGTGATGAGAGCCTTCCTTATGTCCAACATATCTACAACCGAGCCCTGCATAGCTCAATCGGCCACAACCCCTTTCAGGTGGGGTTGGGATTCCAACCATTACGTCCCATAGATGTTGCACTTCCCCTTACGGTCACCTCGACCAACTCATCTCCTACTCCAAATGAAGTTCACAAAGCCGCAGGGTTCATTGAGCGGATCCAACACATCTACCAACAAGTTCAGGATATCCTACAGAAGTCCAATGGCAAGTACAAGGAATTCCATCATCAACATCGGGTGCCACATAAGTTTCAGGTGGGTGACAAAGTTTGGTTGCACTTGTAGAAAGAACACCTTACAGGAACCCATCGGAAGCTACGCCCACTCCATTTTGGGACGTACACCATCACCAAGTCCATGGGGGATAATTATTTTGATCTCAACGTTCCTCATTTCCTTGGCCTACACCCAGTGTTCAACATGGATCTCCTTCGCCCTTATTTCCCACCATTATTGGACACCTCAAAAGTAGTAGAACAAATGAAACCAACAGATCTCAACCCCGACTACATACAACAGACATCCAGTGATCATATTGTGGACACATAGATCAAGGGCACTTAACAGCAAAGGATCCAACTTTACCGAGTCGTCAAAGCAGGGCAGCTCCTACACTAAGGCAAGTGGCTCACCCGGGGCCAAATTCAACAGAGATTTTCTCATCTGATGGGAGAACTCAACGCAATGTAGAAAATTGCTTCCTAAGGAGGGAGGATTGATCCAGGTGGATATCGGTGGCCACCCACCTTTTCCAACTGGCTCAAAACAGTTTTCTGACAATTTTGGTAATTTACTATTTTTAGCAGTTTTTCACTTTTGGAGCCATTTTGAGGCCCCAAACAATGTTTTTTTAGGAAAACGGAGAGAAATATATAAGTTATTTCGATATTTCCCCCAAAATGAATCTCCTCAACGATACCTTTCCAACGGGCTATCATATGCCTAAAACAAAGATTGTATGTAAAAGTTACGACCTCGGGAAGTTGATGTACTAACTTACCCAAACGGGGCCCACATGACTTTTGGCGCTTCATTTCCTATGGTTAGGTTTTTGGATGTATAGGGTTTTTGGAATTAATTTTTATTGTAAAAAGGCCTTCAGGGCCTCATTGTAATCTTCTTCTTGCGAATGAGCGCAGTCATCACATCTCTTCTCAGACATAAGCCACCACCAGTCCAGCAAGCTTGTTTCCGCTGCATTTTTCAGTTTCAGCTTATTTCCTTATTGAATAGAAAACCAGTTTTACTATATCTCTATTATTTGGTGTTAAGAACCAGTTAATAATCTATAGTCATTTCGTTCTTCTCATAAAATCCGGATCAATTTCCTTCCTGTCTATTATGCATTGAGGTTCTGGCAAGAACTCTCCCTCGGGTTCCACCTGAATCACAGACCAATCAATAATATGTTTAGAATCATGTACATACTTATTTAATAAAGAAACATGGAAAACATTATGATCCTTCACTGTGGGAGGAAGTGCTAGCCGATAGGCTACTGGTCCCACTCTATCCAAAACTTCAAAGGGTCCACAATACCAAGGTGCTAGCTTGGCACAAGTTCCCATCCTCAAGGAGCTTATCCTAGGTCTAACTCGGAGATATACATGATCTCTTGCTTTGAACTCTCTAGGAGTACTTTTCAGGTTTGAATAACTCTTTTGTCTATCCTGGGCTATCTTCAGATTTCGCCTGATCTGAATGACTTGTTGTTCTATTTCCTTTACCATATATGGCCCGATTGTAACTCTGTCTACTGGGTTGTTCCATCTGATTGGAATGTTGCATTGCCTTCCATAGAGGGCTTCAAAAGCACTCATTTTTAATGAGTCTTGATAGCCATTGTTGTAAGCAAATTCTATCAGTGGTAGGTAGTCCTCCCATTTCTTAGGTTGATGCATTACATGCATCCTCATCATGTCTTCTAATACTTGGTTTACCCTCTCTATCTGCCCATCAGTTTGAGGGTGATAGGCTGTACTAAAAAGTAATTTTGTTTCAAAACCAGCAAACAAATATTTCCAAAAGTTTGAAGTAAACTTTGTATCTCTGTTAGATATAATCTCCTTAGGCATGCTATGTAGTCTGAATATCTCTTTCATGAAGATGTTGGCAATATCTATTGCCTTTCACATTGACTTGGCAGGTATGAAGTGAGAAAATTTTCTCAGTTTGTCCACAACTACCATGATAACATCATTCTTTTTGGTTGATCTTGGTAATCCCGTGATGAAATCCATGGAGATGGTTTCCCATTTCCATTTGGGAATTGGTAGGGGTTGCAACAACCATGCTATGTGTCGATGCTCTACCTTGACTTGCTGACATTCTAGACACTTAGCCAAGTAATCAACTATGTCATTTTTCAGTCCAGACCAATAGAATAACTTTCTAGTGGTCGTGATCATTTTCTGATAACGAGGATGACCAATATATGGTCTTTTGTGTAGTTCATCCATTATGAACCTCTTCAAGTCGTCACAATTTGGAATGTATAATCTGCCCTTGTAAGTCAGCAGGTCATTATTAAACATCTGATAACCTTCATACTTCATCCCTGTGGGCTCTTTCTTTAGGTATGATGTCATGGTCTTGAAAAATGCATCTTTCTCTTGTGCAGTTTTGACCCTCTCTTTGATGTCTAATTCACTGGCGCTTACAGCTGCCAAGTGAACTACTTTCATACTTCTACTAAGAACATAGTTACCGACTTAATGAGAACTATGACCTCAAAACGAGAACTCTAGCCCAAAAAACCCATATTTTTGCATTAAAAACATCAAAATTAAACCCCAAATCAAAAAGTGGTGCTACCGGTAGCACCATTTTTTAAAACAGGGTCAAAATTACAACATTTTTAAAACATGTCTTTCAAAACTTAGACAGTGGCTCAGAAAAACCTTAAAATCATCACCTAAAAAAAATTAAGATGTTTTTGAAATTTTTTTTTTTTTCAAAACGTTAAATTTTGATATCATTTGAAATCCTATTTTTTATCACTTGGTACCATTAAAATCAAAACCTCAAAATTTACCATCAAATTGAAAAGTACCCATTCTAAAATTGGGGTATGAAAATGACACATTTTTATAATGTGGTAAAATAACTCACCATTATTGTAAAAAAAATCATAAAATCAACCCTTAAATGTTTACTTTTTAAATGTTATTGTCACGCAAAGCTCGAGGTAATACATAATTCCATGAAAATATCATAATATACTTAACCAGCCCCAGCCCCAGCCCCAGCCCCATAGCCAAGCCCTAGAAAACCTCAACCATTCGCTTCCAATATCTCAACATATGCTCGTGAAGTGAGTGTTCTTTCCCTGCGGGATTCCTCCCCCAGCCCCCATGGCCAAGCCCTGGGAAACCAATATCATTCGCTTCCAATATCTCAACATATGCTCATAAAGTGAGGAGTCTTCTTGCCCTGCGGAATTCCTCCCCTAGCCCCCACGGCCAAGCCCTGGGAAACCTTAACCATTCGCTTCCAATATCTCAACATATGCTTGTGAAGTGAGTAGTGTTCTTACCCTGCGAGATTCCTCCCCCATCCTCCATGGCCAAGCCCTAGGAAACCAATACCATTCGCTTCCAATATCTCGACATATGCTCGTGAAGTGAGGAGTGTTCTTTCCATGCGGGATTCCTCCTGATAGGGAATATTGTTTTGGGCATTTTTATACTTATAGCAGCTGGCTAAGAGCATGTAAACACAAAAGTTGATTGCACTCAGAGATGCTAGAAGCCAATAAAAATAGTATAAATGTGCTTTGTTCAGGTTGTTTACAAACCAACGACGCCCACCAAGTTTCTTAGTAACTGAAATAAGGATGTTTCTCAGGAAACTACCAACTCCAAAAACACTCACAAACATAGCTATACCCAGGGTTTTCATAGTGTCTGACATCTAATCATAAAAGTACTCTTGCAATCCTACCACTGCGAATACATCATCTATGCCAAATAATATATATTGTTGAAGCAGCATAGAAATGCTCAATGGAATTGTTGCTTCGAGCATATCTACGAGTCCATTCTCCTTTGTTGCCTTTTGATTCTTCTAATCTCTATCAACGCGACAACAATCATTGACACAATGGAGATAAACATGCCAATGCTTATCCTCTGAAGAAAATTTATACCCCATTCATTCCCTGTCAAGTTTCTTGCAATTGGAACAAAGGTTTGATCATACACAATAGATAGGCTAATAAAACCCTGTAAGCTTGCAGCATGGATCTCAAAATGTTTTCCAATCTTTCTATCCATTGTGGCACCCTGTTTTGTGAAAATTGTTGAAGATTGTGCAAAGACAACCCCAAATATCAAA
>SNQJ01S0259185.1:0-12341 GCA_010110895.2 Picea sitchensis | reverse complement strand
CCATTATAAGCCAAGAGTTGAGAGATACAGAGAAGTATTGTTTGAATGTATGTAAGTTTCAGTTGAATGAATATAACAGAGGAACCTTGTCCCAAATGTGTGTTATTATGTGTCTATCTGAATGAATGGTAGACTTTTTGTTTAATTTCAATTCTATGTTATTTCTTGTTCTTGTATCCATGACCGCATTTTCATTCTTGAATGTATGAGTCATTGTGAAGGGTAATTCAGTTTCAATTGGTTCTCTTCATTGAGCGAGTGCAAGGCATGCATAGTGTTTGTAAGGAGTGCGTGACCGAGTCTATTTCAACTCAAATATCAGAAGAGATAACAAGACTTGTATGTATGAAAGTAGTGCATTGACGTAAGAAAGGAGCACATGACATAGTTTTTGTATTCAAAATCTCAGGAGGGATAGCGTGATTTCAATCACGGGAGACAAAAGAGGTTGGAGAAAAGTCGCAAGGAGTGCGAATCCATCCACAAGGAGAATTTAAGTTGTGGATGAAAATTTGTTGCAAGGTGTGAACAAATTGAGATTTCGACCAAGTGTCAAAGGAGGTGTTCAGAGGAACCAAAGAAAGTAGAGGAAGAAAAGATCAGAAGGGATAGCGGTGGAAAATCTTCAAGGAGAGAAGTCCCTGGAGCGTCCACTGAAATCAGTGGACAAGATTTGTATCGGGAGGGAGGCAAACGATTTCAGACTGTCAGATAGGGGAATTACATGGAGGATGGTTGTAAGGTGTTTCAACACTTCGAAGTTCAGAATTTTGGAAGGCTTGATGTAGGTGAAGTCACTAAGTCTAAATTTGCGAACGGATTTCATCCATTGATCACGAGAGGGGAATGTGGAAACCGATTAAGGAATTTAGGAATCAGAAGCCTGAAGGTTCACGAGTGAGAGACCTACATTTTCGCAAAGTCACAAAACCCAAACCATCATGGAGCCAACAAATATGAAGAGACACGTAGTAGGAGTCTAGAGACTCGGAGAAGGGTATTTAGGGAAAAGTTAAAGGAAGAGCTCGAGATATCCTCTAAGTCTTAATCTTGAAGGGATAGACCCATGGTCCTAGTTGTGGTGACCAGGAGGAAAAAAAGGACCCAAAGAGTCACTTCAACTCAGTACTTTAAATGATCCAAGATCAGGAGGTCGAGCATCCCTTTGGAGAGAAGAGGTTCTGCACTAGAGTGGTATCAGAGAGAGTACATTGACTTCTATAGGAAGAGAGGTAAGATGATATCGATGAGAGGTATCAGAGGCATCAACACAATGTTTCCTAGAAGACATGTTGAGACACCCATAGCCAACAAAGTTATGGAAATGGAGATGAGAGAATTACGTGCGAGGTTGGATGCCATTGAAAAAACAAAAAAGAGAGTTCTTGATGATGGAGACATAAGAGAGGCAGAAAATGAAGAAGTAGAGGTCGAAGAAGTTGTAGCTGTGGATGCTATGGAAGAACGCTTTTTGAAAGCAGTTTTCAAATTGGGATCCAGAGCGAAGATTGATGTACCTATTTATGAAGGAAACTTATACACAAAAGAATTTCTTGATTGGATATGAGCAATGGAAAAGTATTTCGACTATGAGGAAGTTGAAGAGGAGAAAAAGGTAAGACATGTTGTCACTAGGTTAAAAGGACATGAAAAATTGTGGTGGGATGAGCTGCAAGGAGACAGGAGGAGAAAAGGTAAACAAAATATCAAGAGTTGGGATCGAATGGTAGCCAAACTAAAGGTGAAATTCATGCCCAAGGATGACTGGATAAATCTGTTCAGGAGGATGCAGAACCTGAGACAGAGAGGATCGACTATGAAGGAGTACACAGAGGAGTTATAGAAATTGAACATTAGAGTTGGAGATAGAGAGAGACAGAGAGACGCAGAGAAAGTTACTAGATATATCAATTCCCTGAGATATGATATCCAAGATGAAATCAACATGGCGACAGTCAACACAGTAGAGGATGCATATCAAATTGCGCTGAAATTAGAAGAGAAGCTAACCAGGAAGCAGAGTAAAAAAAATAGAGGTCGAACCTTGAACAGAGGCAAAGGAGTTGCCTAGGATAAAGAACAGAATCCCAAGGATGAGGCGGAGAAACCACATAGTCAATCTGAGAGAGGAGGAATTTCTCGAGGAAGATAGGGTGGTGGTAGAAACTCCTTTCCCAGAGGAAGGGGAAGAGGCATAGGAGGAGAAGTAAGGTCTATGTAAAAACATGACACGTGTCTTGGGATTGTCCCAATAGGAAGAAGGGAGGTGAAGGTCACATTTCAGAAGAGCAAAAACTAGATGTTGAGGTAGAAGGTGCAGAAGATGGGAAATCCTTGATGATGAAGATGGTTCTTTTGAAGAAAGAGCTAGAGACTGAAAAACCAACACAGAGGAACAATTTGTTCAGGACAACTTGCAAAACGAAGGATAAGGTTTGCAAGGTGATAATTGAAAGTGGTAGCAATGACAAGTTAGTATCCACGAAGATGGTGGAAAATATAGAGCTGGAAATGACTGCACATCTGACACCGTATAAGGTCTCATGGTTGCAAAAAGGTCATTAGGCAATAGTCACTCATGAATG
The DNA here is from genome assembly GCA_010110895.2 of Picea sitchensis. Taxonomy (NCBI): domain Eukaryota; kingdom Viridiplantae; phylum Streptophyta; class Pinopsida; order Pinales; family Pinaceae; genus Picea; species Picea sitchensis. The sequence goes on along the minus strand of SNQJ01S0259185.1, from coordinate 9,756 downwards.
CCTAGTTGAATCTAAAATAGGAGGATATAGAGATGAGATTCTATGTGATGTGATTCACATGGATGTATGTCATGTTTTGTTGAAAATATTGTGGCAGTATGACATGAATGTTATTCATGATGGGAGGAGGAATACTTACACCTTTGAGAATAATGGTAGGACACACATGTTGTTGCTAATTGAAGAAAAGAATGTGGAGGATGAAGATACAACGAGCATACTTCTCATGAGTGGAAAGGAAATCCTGAATGAGGTAAAGAAGGAACAGGAGATGGAGTTTTCTATAGTGAGGAAGATGAGGGTTATCCTTACTAGTAATTCAATGGAATATTCTCCTCAGGAAATTCAGGACCTGTTAGAGAATTTTGTTGATATTGTAGTGGATGAGTTTCCAAAATCATTTTCGCCTATCAGAAGTATTTGACTTGATCCCAAGAGAAAGCCTTCCAAATAAAGAAATGTACAAGTTGAAAGCTCAAGAGAATGAGGAGGTGAAGAGATAGGTTCAGGATCTGTTAGACAAAGGGTTGATTAGAGAAATCTTGAGTCCATGTGCAGTGCCAACTATATTAAATCCAAAGAAGGATGGGAGATGGAGAATGTGTATGGACTCGAGGGCCATAAACAATATCACCATTAGATACAAATTTCCATTACCAAGGATGGATGACTTGATGGATTGCCTGAGTGGAGCTAATTATTTTTCAAAAACAAATTTGAAAAGTGGATATCACCAGATAAGGACGAGGGGAGGTGATGAGTGGAAAACCGCATTCAAGACAAATGAGGGGTTGTATGAATGGCTTGTTATATTGTTTGTCTTAACTAACACCCCGAGTACTCTTATGAGGATGATGAATGAAGTGTTAAAAGATTTCACTGGTAAGTTTGTAATTGTATATCTAGATGATATATTGGTATTTATCAAGACTAAGGATGAGCATTTGAGACATTTGACATTGGTGATGAGGAGGTTGTAGCAAGAGAAGTTGTTGATTAATTTGAAAAAAGTCCTCTTTCATGAAGACATAACTTATATATTTGTGTTTTGTGATCTCTTCAAAAAAATTAAAGATGGATCCTGAAAAGGTGAAAGCAATCAGATAATGGTTGTCACTGAAGAATATCTATGAGGTAAGAAGATTTCATGGATTACCAAGTTTCTATCGGAAGTTCATCAAAAATTTTAGTGGGATTAGTGTTCAAATGATGGATACAGTGAAGAAAAGACACAACTCTTTCAAATGGACAGAATAGGCTAAGAGGAGCTTCAACATATTGAAGGAGAAGATAACAGAACAACCAATTTTGGTCCTACCGAATTTTAGAAAGACATTTCAAGTGAGATGTGATGCTAGTGGAGTTGAAATTGGAGTGGTCTTAAGTCAAGATAACAAACCCATTGAATATTTCAACGAAAATTTGAATGAAGATAAAAAGAAGTGCTCCACATACGAAAAATATTTCTATGCAATAATTCAATACTTGAGCAAATGGAGGCACTATCTCATACAAAATGAATTTGTTTTGTATAGCAAAAATCAATATTTGCAATTCATAACCAGATAAGAGAAGTTAAACCAGAAACATGCCAAGTGGATAGAGTTTATGAAAAATTTCACTTTTGTCATTAAACATATTTCTGGAAATACTAACAAAGTCGTTGATGCATTGAGCAGGGGAATTTTGGTTCTGCAGGAATTTCAAGTGAAGACCTTGCAGTTTGACCACCTTAAGGAAATGTACCATAGTGATCTAGATTTTGGAGAGGCATATGAAGCGCGTGTGAATCCTATGCTCAGAGAAAGAAGCCAGTGGGTCGAATATCTGATTCAGGATGGGCTGTTGTTTAAAGGGTTCCAGTTGTGCATACCAAGATGCTCGATGAGGGAAATTTTTTTGAAGGAAAAGAATAATGGAGGTCTAGACAGACATTTCGGCCATGAAAAAACATTTGCCCAATTAAACAATTCATATTATTGGTCGGGTCTGAGAGCAGAGGTGAAGAGGTTTGTGAAAAATTGTAAGATTTTTCAATATGCAAAGGGGAAGAAGAAGAACATTGGAATGTATCAACCATTGCCTATTCTAGAGAGGACTTGGGATGCAATAATCATGGATTTTGTGTTGGGATTTCCAAGGACACAAAGAAGAATTGATTCCATATTTGTGGTGGTGGACATATTTTCAAAGATGGCACACTTTATCCCATCCCAAAATACCATTGATGAAACACATCTTGCGAATTTGTTTTTTAGAGAAGTTGTGAGACTCCATGGATTTTCCAAGCGTATAGTTTCAAACAAGGATACCAAATTCGTTGGTCATTTATGGAGGAAGTTGTGGAAAAACTTGGGGACAAATATATCTCTTAGTTCTGCATATCATCCAAATACGAATGGACAAACAAAAGTGGTGAATAGAATTTTAGGAGATTTGCTAAGGAGTTTGTTCACTGAACACCATAGTCAGTGCGATCAGATTCGAGCACAAGCCGAGTTTGCATATAATGACTCACTGAACAAAAGCACTGGAAAAAGTACATTTCAAATAGTTTATGGAATAAATCCGAGAGGAGTGTCAGAATTGAGAGATTTGAAGCAGAGCAAGTTTAGAAACGTTGGAGCTAAAGACTTTGCTGTAGAGATGCAGGAACTTCACAATCAGATCAAGGAGCAGTTGAAGAAGAGAAGCAATGAATACAAGTGCAGAGTTGATCAAGATAGGAGAACACTTGAATTTGAAGTTGGAGATCAAGTTCTAGAACATCTAAGGAAGGAAAGGTTCCCGAGGGGAATATACAATAAGCTGAAGCTGAAAAAGATAGGGTTGTGTAAAATCCTGAGGAGATTTGGTGAGAATGCTTATTAGTTAGAGTTGCCAGAAGATGTGGGTATATCGCCCATATTCAACTTTTCATATCTGTATCTGCATAGGGAAGATAGAACCATAGATTTAGAATATCGAAGACAAATCCAGTGGAGAAAGAAAATGCCTATAGCAAATAAGTTGTAGATGGAAAAGATCGTAGATCAACGATTTGGTAAGAAGACCAGAAGGAAAATGTATTTTGAATATTTGGTGAAGTGGAAAGGAAGACCAGTAGAAGATGTTAGTTGGGTTGGTGAGGCGGATTTCCAGATGCACGAAAGATCAGTGTAGGAGATCATGGAAAGGAGTCCATGAATTTTTCATCCAAGGGAGTATGATGCAGGAGCATTGCCAGCAAAAGCACAAGCGGGAGACAGTTGGGCGCACTACCGTGTATTTTGAAATGTTTTGAATTTCAAAGATCAATGTATTAATGTAATATCTAATAAAGATTTTTGAGTTATGAACATATTTAATGATCAGAGTCTGAGCCATCACGTAAGATCGATGGGGAATGTATTTTTTTTTATGAGACATATCACAATACAGATCTGGAGCTTTCTCTCTTATTTGTCTAAATCGATATTTATTATAATAAATGATAAGTAGTTGATAGAATATAATTTCGATAGGATAGCATAGAGTAGTTGGAGGGAAGAACTCAAGAGATTTCCTTTGTATAAATATATGTATTGTTTCCAAGAAGAGGTTGTTGATAGAAGATAGTTAATCAGTCGCTGCTGAATGTAATGTGTAGATTTTCATTATAAGCCAAGAGATGGGAGATACAGAGAAATATTGTCTAAATGTATGTAAGTTTCAGTTCAATGAATATAATAGAGGAACATTGGCCCAAATGTGTGTTATTATGTGTCTATCTTAGTGAATGGTAGACTTTTTGTTTAATTTCAATTCTCTGCTATTTCTTGTTCTTGTATCCATGACCGCATTTGCATTGTTGAATGTATGAGTCACTGTGAAGGGTAATTCAGTTTAAATTGGTTCTCTTCATTGAGCGAGTGGAAGGATTACGTGACCGAGTCTGTTTCGAATCAAATATCAGAAGAGATAACGAGACTTGTATGTATGCAAGGAGTGCATTGACATCCGCAAGGAGTGCATGATAGAGTTTTTATATTTGAAATCTTAGGAGGGATAGCATGATTTCAGTCAAAGGAGACAAAAGCGGTTGGAGAATAGTTGCAAGGAGTGTGAAGCCATCCACAAGGAGAAGTTAAGTTTTGGATGAAAATATGTTGCAAGTTGTGCACAGATAGAGATTTCGACCAAGTGTCGAAGGAGGTGTTAAAAGGAACCAGAGAAAGTAGAGGAAGAAAATCTCAGAAGGGAGAGTGATGGAAACTCTTCAAGGAGAGAAGTCCCTAGAGACTCCACTGATATTAGTGGACATGATTCGTTTCAGGAGGGAGGCGAACGATTCCAGGCCATCAGATTGGGGAATTACATGGAGGATAGATGTAAGGTGTTTCAACACTTAGGATTTCAAAAATATTGAAGTCTTGATGCACGTGAAGTCTCGAAGTTCGAATTCGCGAATAGATTCTAGCCGTTGATCGTGAGAGTTGCACGTGGTAATGAATTCAGGAATTTGGGAATCATAAGCATGGAGGTTCGCAAGCGGGAGACCTAGAGTTTCGTTAAGTCATGAAACTTGAACCATCATGGAGCCAAAAAATCCAAAGAGACATGTGGCAGGAGTTCGGAGACTCGGAGAAGCACGTTTGGGGAAAAGTTAAAGGAAGAGCTTGTGATATCCCTAAAGTTTGAATCATGAAGGGATAGACCCAAGGTCCTAGCCATGGTCGCCAGGAGGAAAAAAGGGACCCAAAGAGTCACTTTGACTAATTAATTTAAACGATCCAAGACCGGGAGTTCAAGCAACCCTTTGGAGGGAAGGGGGCATGCGCCACATTCTTGGGTTGAATGTGGGATTACCGGTTTGGTTGGGTACTATTCCAAATGTCCCTAATGATCTTGATGATTCTTACTTAAGCACCTTATGTCATGAGAATCATGTTGATGTTCCTTTGTCAACAAAGTCTTCTCCTCTTCCTTCTACCTTCCCTAGTGAAAGTATAGCTACTAGTAACCGGAATTCTAAACAAAATAGAAAGAGGAAGAATAGGAAGAAGAAATCACCAACATTTGCGAGTCATGTTGGAGATAGGTCGTCAACCTCTACAAGTCATGTTGAATACCAACACCCAACCTTTGCAAGTCATGCTGGGAGCATGAACCTAGTCCCTACATGTCATACTGGAGTTCAATCACCAACCCCTGCAAGTCATGTTGGAGATAGTTCCTCAACCTCTACAAGTCATGTTGAAGACCATCACCTAGCCTCTACAACTCATGATGGGGAAAGAACCCATCCTCCACAATTCATTTCGGGGGAAAAAATCCAGTCACTGCTAATCATACTAGAAATAGGTCGTCAAACTCTACAAGTCATGTTGAAGACCAACACCCAGCCTTTGCAATTCATGCTGGGGGAAAGCACCCAACCTCTAGAAGTCATGTTGTGGGAAAAAGTCCAGTCACTGCTAGTCATACTAGAAATAGGTCTGTAGCCTCTACGAGTCATGTTATCAACCAATCACCAACCTATGAAAGTCATGTTGGATAGGTGCAAACAACCACTACTAGTCATATTGGGGCCATTGATTATGTTGAGAAACCTAGATGGATAGGATGTAAGCCTAATTTTCCTTGTAGTATTTGCAAGGGAGATCACCTTACTCATTTATTCCCTAGCCTTCCAGAGGTACAAGTATTGTGGTCCCTATCTGCAAGCTCTTCTGATTCTGAGTCTTCTAAGGTTTCCTCACAACCTATTCATCTAGTGGCTGAGAAAGTGGTCATGTTGATGCAATATCCGGCCGATCCCACTCCCTTTTGGGGGGGTGATGCACCTTTATACCATGTTGTCTCATAGCCTATTCAACCAGTGGTTGGGAAAGTGGTCATTCCGATGCAATCTTCAGTTGATCCCACTCTTCTCTTGGAGAGTGTCAAGTCTACCAAAGTGGCCACACCAATGCGATCTTCGACTGATCCCACTCTTCTCTTAGAGAGTGATGTGTCCACCCACTATGTTTTTAGCATTTCCAGTTTAGTACTTTCAGAACAAGGGGGCATTCCGCTCACTTTGAGCACACCCCCTCCAAGTCCTAGGATGATTTCCTTTGATTATAATGACCTTGTTGAGCCTCACCTTCATTCTTCTACACCCTTTCAAATAAGGGTTGAAGTTAATTCCAACAAAATCTACTGATGTATTATCGATGAAGGAACCTTCAGAAGTATTTTATCCTCCTTGGCTTGGCAAGATTTGGGTTCTCCCGAGCTTGTGTCTGATTCACATGAGTTTTTGGCTTTTGACAAATGTCCTAGTGAGTATTTGGGGATTCTTCCTTAGTTTCCAATATCATTAGGTGGGAATATTGTCCGTGTCAATGTTATAGTGGTGGAAGGCCCATTATATTTCAATATGATTATGGGTCGTGATTATGTACATGTTATGAATGTTGTGGTGTTTATGCTTTTCTGGGTCATGTATTTCCATCAAAATGGAAGTATTTTCACTATCGACAAACTTGCATATGATAATAACCATCCTAATTCGATGTTATTTGATGATACCCCTTTATATGTTTCTATTGTTTGTGTAGAATCTACCCCACAGGACTCCTTCATGAGCATGCTTTCTTGTCTTTCAAGCTCACTTTAAATTTTGAAAGAAACATCCAATGAGACTGTATTTATTCTTTTCGATCTCGCCTGGATTACTTGAGAAAAGTAACCCCCTGGAGTCTTATTTAAGCCCTTTTCGAACTCTCTAAAAATGAAAATATTGTCAAGCGATCTTGTTTCCCTTTACGCTCGCCAAACTCAAATTTGAAGGCACATCTGTCTGGCGTTAGTTTACCCCTTTTTTGATATGGATGACTAATTTTACGAATAAATGTATGCTCTAGGAACCTTAGTTTGCTATAATATTATTCTCAAGCATAAGTTTAACCCTTTTTCGGGCCTGAGGGAATAAATCTTCGAAAAAGGAACATTCTCCTTGGTTTTGGTTTATCGTCTTTTTTTGTCCTTGGAGATTGCTTATGAAAAAGGAACCCCCCCAGAGTCCATAGTTAAGATATTTTCAGACTCTCTAAAATTGAAAAGATTGTTAAGTGACCTTGTTCCTTCACACTCATTAAATTGGTCTAGAAGAACATCTACTGGCATGAGTTTAACCCTTTTTCCAATCTGTAGATTATAGCGGAAAAAGGTACACCTCGGGAGATTCGTCTTGCTGGGAGAGTTCTATTTGGTTACTATTATACTTTTTTGGGCTAAGGAGACTAAACTCAAAAAATGTTGCGAGTCCATATTTAATCTCTTTTCAGATTCATTAAATTTGAAAAGATTGTTGAGTGATCTTGTCTTTATCACACTCATTAAAATGGTTTTGAATAGGCGTCTTTTCGGTGCAAGTTTAATCCTTTTTCAAACTGACTAGACTATCTCTAAAAAAGGTACTCCTCGGAGTCTTCTTTTTTGTGTTCTTTCAAACTCTCTAAATGTGAAAAACCTACCGATCTTACCTTCTCTGGGCCCATAAAAATTACATAGAAGGGGTCTCATTGTGTCTTTATTAATCAAATTTGCAAGTATCATCTTTGGCTCCATGTTTCTCTCAACTGATACTTTGAAGCATGCCTTATATGCAATCCTTGTATCACTTCTTGCCTCTCTGACCTGACACTTTGACCCATGGAGGAATTTTCCCCGAGTGTCCTTTTCCTCACATGTCTCCTTGCTCTGAGCATTAGAATGTTCCATGTGCTTGGAACTAGTATGTTTTCTTGCAACACTCTTTCCTCCTTTCTAACTGTTGGTCACTATAATTGCTTAATTGATTCAAACAATCAAGTGATACATAAATTATCAACCCAGGGAAGTCTTTTATTTCAAAGATAACCACGCACTATATATGCTCAATTCCAAAAGAAACTCAGTGTTGTAGTAAAGAAACTTATACTAATCACACTTGCTTGAATGAACTGAAGTTCTGAATTAAATCACAGGAAAGTAACTTCCCTATTGAAAATCTTTAAAGATTGATCTAAGAATCCTGGATTACATTAAAATAACACTTGCAATGGAAAAGAACAACTATTCTGCAATCGGAGAACATGACCCTTACTCTCAACAGAGACTTCAGTACTAACACTCTTTCATGAAAACAGTAAGCAGAAGACAATTAACTCTATCTAACAGAGAACAAAGCCACCTAGTTCCTTCCTTTCTAAGTACGAGCCTTGAGCCTTATTTCTATTTTAGCACACTTGTGAGGTTGAGGTTTATAGAGAACAGGGCATTCTGATCCCTTCCTTTCTAAGCAGGGATCCTTAACCCAGTTTCTGGCTAGCACAACTGCAGAAATAATGGAAGTCTACAGAGAGCAGGATGTTTTTGGTTCCTTCCTTTCTGAGAAGGAACCCTTAACCCAATCCCTGGCTAGCACACTTGCAAAGGTAAATGAAATCTACAGAAGACANNNNTGAGCAGGAACCCTTAACCAAATCTCTGGCTAGCATACTTGCAGAGGTAAATGAAATCTACAGAAGACAAGGTGTTTTGATTCCTTCCTGTCTGAGCAGGAACCTTTAACCAAACCTTTGGCTAGCACACTGGCAAAAGTAAATGAAATCTACAGAGGGTAGGATATTCTGATTCCTTCCTTTCTGAGCAGGAACCTTTAACCCAGTCTCTCCTTAGCCTCATAAAATCATCACACAAGATTGCTGATAAAAAGAATTACAAATTCCATTCAATAAACTAAGACAAATTCAGTAGTGTTTCAGCAAAGCGGAATCCATTAAAAACAGTGTTTCAACAACGACAATTAAACAAAACATAAACAGAATTTGTACTAACACACTTCTAACTAATGGGTGAATGTTGTGAAGAAGGTGGGCCCTCCTTTCTCACAAGATTCCCCTGAAATGGAAAATCTAGAGAAGGATACTCAAAGCAGTCTTATATTCATATGTCGAAATATCATATTACAATCTGGAAACTTAGAATACGTCCCACTTCTCTGGAGTTGCTTCAATACATAAAACTTGGATGTCTCGAATGGTGATTTCCTCTGATTTAAAGAGGAAATCCCTTCGATACAATAATTACAATGCATATCTGAGTCCTATCCTAAATTGGATCTTCTTTCTAAACCAACATAGGATGTCCTAGTCTCACGCAACCGTATGCTATTACAGGAGCTGAATGGGGTATTGCTGTTACGACTGGTGTAACAACTTCTTCCCGTTTTTGTTGATGCTGTTTCAACATCGCAATTCGCGGGCTGTTTCAGCCACGTGAATTGCGCTCTGACTATGTCAGCCTTCTTGTTGACCGCTTGACTGTAACGGCTTTGAGTTTCAGCATCGTCGGTCCTGGCGGTTTCCTCTATGTTTCAGCATCTGCAACACTGGACTGCGTAACAACTCCATGTTTCAGCATCTGCGACTTTGGACTATAAGGCAGCTCCGTGTTTCAGCATCTGCGACCTCGGATTGTATAGCATCTCCGTGTTTCAGCATCAGTTCTGTGTTTCAGCAACAACGACCTTGGACAGTTCTGTGTTTCAGCAACATCGACCTTGGAAAGTTCTGTGTTTTAGCAATAGGCCTCAAATGCTAATCTGCAGTTTTGGACACTTATGCATTTCTAGTCAATGGTTAAGTACGAGAGTGATGTAAAATATTATGCAAAACAGATTAAACATATAGTAATGAGAAGGGACATTGTATACCTTTGAGATGATCAGATAAAGTGATAGTATGAGTCTAAATGTAGGTGATCAAG
>SNQJ01S0259182.1:0-10834 GCA_010110895.2 Picea sitchensis | reverse complement strand
CATGGTTGTAATCTCTCTTTCACATTTAATATGATACAGTAATACGATTCTTTCCTATAAATATTGTTGTGTTTTATTGTATGATTCCTTGATCACATACATAGGTTTATATTGAGTTTATGCTATTGCTATCACTTTGGTTGGTTGTGTTCTTTTGCAGGATCATCATTGTATAAGTGTTGGAATGGAGCTAGGATGGAGATAGCGAGAGGAAGCGACATTTAAATGGTATGTCACCTATCCCTCTTTAGTTAGTAAATTCAATATCTAGAACTTAAGGAAAGCTTCATGTTCTGGTGTGTTTTGTTCTAGATCTAGGTGGATCTAGGGAGATCAGTTAGTGTCCACACCTACCAATTTTTTCCAATAACAACAGGTTGAGTATGATAAACCCATTCCAATATATTGTGATAATACGAGCACAATCAGTATCTCGAAGAACCCGGTGATGCACTCCAATACGAAGCACATTCCAATAAAGTATCATTTTCTACAAGAGAAGGTTACAGAAAAGAACATCAGAGTTGAGTATGTGGGCACAAAATAACAAGTGACAGACATCTTCACAAAACCACTTCCACGGGTATCCTTTGAATATCTTTGCTAGAGACTTGGAGTTATTTATACTCCAAAATAAAATAAAAATTGAATGCTTATCTTATATGTCTTATATTTACATGAGGAAGCACATGGTATGCTAGACATGTGAATCATTTTCCTCATGGTATGCTAGACATGTGAATCAAAGTTTAGGGTCTAGGGGCATGATGCCTCCTTATTCTCTTTTGGTGGGAGTCATATCCCTCAAACAACTCTTGCGGTAGGAGGTTGGAATATTCCTTCCCACGAATACACTTTTCCAGGAGCAAGTGCTCAAATGGGTAGTCATTCTACTTATTACACTCTGTCCTTCTGCTATGCCCGTTCCTATGAATTATTTTCCCATGGTGGACCTTTGTATGTCCTTTGGTGTTCCATTTGGAGGGATTCATTATTATTGTATGGGAAACTCCCTTCATGAATTTCTTTCTTTTGGTGGAAACATATATCCTCACATGAGTAACCCTTGTCATGTCTCTATCTCTTCACAAGTGGCTTCCTCGGTGTCGATTCCCTTACAACCCTTTATGAATTAGTATGGATGAGGATACTATCCTACTAGAATGGGCCAAGGTGTATACCAGGACCATTCCTTGCCCACAATGTCTCAAAACCAGTCTTTCCCTGGACCTTGGTCTCAAATGCCACAACCCACCTCCACCACAAGTCCAGTCAATGTAGGTCATAATGGAATTATATCACCAACCTCTGCTAGTAATGTTGGATATTGGACATAAATCTCTAGAAGTCATGTTGAAGACCAACAACCATCCACTGCAAGTCATGTTGGGGGCACAATTCTAGTCATTGCTAGTCACACTACACATACACCACCAACTTTTGCTAGTCATTTTGGATATTTTCTACTAGCCTCTGCAATTCATGCAAGGAGAATGTCACCAGCCATTGGAAGTCACACTGGGGGAATTCATACAATTGAGAAGCCTAGACGTCTTAGATGTAAGCCCAGATTCCTTTGTAGGACTTGTGAAGGAAATTACCTTACTCGTTTGTGTCCTGCGACTACTGGGATACCAGAAGCATGGTTCTCACCTGAGGCCCCTTCAGGTTCTGAGTCGTCTGTGGTTTCCCCACACTTTGTTTCTTATTTTATTTGTAATGTGTTCATGCCAATGCACTACTAGGCTGACACCCCTCTTCCTTTAGGGGTTGATGCATCCCTTGACCTTGTTGTCTCGCTTCTTGTTCAACCAGTGGTTGTGTTGATGCAATCTTTGACCGACACCACTCCTATTTTTTGGGGTGATGAATCTCTTGAATTTTTTGTCTCGCATCCTATTCAACCAATGGTTGAAAATTTGGTCACGTCAATGCAAGTTTTGGTTGATCCCTCTCTTCTATTTCTATTTCTATACTTTCTATACCATGTCATTAGCATTTCTGGTACTGCACCTTCTGAGCAAGAGAGATTTTGACTCTCCCCGAGTAATCTCCCTCCAAGTATTGGAGAGGTTCCCTTTGTCTAGGATGGTCTTGTGGGGTATCCAATGCCTTGTCCTATTCCTTTTAAAGTAAGAGACATTTTCTGATATATCATGGAGAAGGTAGCCTCCGCTAGCACTTTTGTTGGATTACTGATAGGGTGGGTGAATCAACAATAGAGAGATGTTATCCTTTTAAACCATATAATCCAAGTGTTATATCAATGTAGCATTATCACCCAATAAATACAGAGTAAATAAGAAATGAACAAATGAACAATCATACAAATACATAGTACACCAATATTTTACGTGGAAACCCAAAGAGGGAGAAAACCATGAAATTAGTTTTCTTATATGTCTTGAAGAATTACATTCATTGGAAGCAGAAACTTCCTTTGTTTTCCAGCTCCAACTGGAAGGAGGCTCCAACCCCCTAGTTTCTCAAGATACAACCTAAGGGAAGCTCCAACTCCACAATTCTCTGGCTACAACCAGAAGGAGGCTACAACCCCCTATGTTCCTTGGCTACAACCGGAAGGTGGATACAACCACCTGTCCTTGCCCCATCCAACCACCCTGGTATATAAGTAGAATGATGGAACCACTGTCACACTATCACTATGATATATACTATTGTAAACCTGTACCAATCAACCAGCACCAAACAACCTATACCAATAACCCGAACCATGCATCAACCATGCATCAAATTGTACCTCAACCTGTAATAGACATGTACCATAAAAAAGTGCATCAACCATGCACCAACCTATACAAAACAACTTATAATCAACATGTACCATAAACAAGTGCATCAACCATGCACCAACCTGTACAAATAACCTGTCACAACAACCTATCACAAAAACTTGTCTCATCAATCTTATCAACCAAATACGATATACTCACCAAGATCAATCACCAATACAACTCTCAAATATCTGCATCAACCAATAATAACACAACAACTCATAATCATCACCAAGATCAATAGGTACCAACATCATCAACTATACACCTCATGTATCTGCCAACTCATCCACTACTTGTCTCAACCATGTACCCAACATGTGCCTCAACCAAAATATCTCATCAATTTCATCATCCAAATATGATTTGTAACTCTGTAATATATCTTGTGTATATAATCACATACCTGCAAACCTTCCTTAACTTTAACAACAAAAGACTAGCATTTTCATCAAACTTTTCTTTAGTCTCACATGACTAGTTTTCGATTAGTCAACAACCCTAACTTGAAATAATCATAAGTATCTACCTGTAATGAATAAAGATCTGAAAATAGTATAGAATTTTCTTCAGTGTGTTTTATGCAATTTCTCTAGGTGTCACTACTTGGCACCTCTCAGAAAAGGATTTATAGCAAAAATGGCATACCTTGTTGAATTCTGGCTTATTCTAGAGAGTGAACTTATAGAGCATACCCCACACATAATATTTGTTGTATGGATGTGAATATTTTACAAAGAATACTAGAGACTGTACTCTAATGAACACATTTGGTATTACCTAATTTGGATCATTTATGAAGACGTTATGACGTTTTTTCCTAAAACACTTGTTTTAGACTAGTTTCACGAGTAGCCACAAACGTTATTTTCCACAGAGTGTAACTCCAAAAATACAACCACCCACAAGACAAAATTTGTACCATAGATACTTGGATATTTTTTATCAATGGCCTATCAATCTCACGGTCTGAATAATTCTAGAAAAAAAATTATTGCAAAAATTGTGAGATGACCTGTAAAAAAGCATACCTTAGAAAGCATCATCAAAATAATTTATCCTCCCTTGAATTTTGGCCATCTTTACTTCACATTCTCTCTTAAATTCGTCTTAGATATCCTTTGGTTACCTTATTCACCTATATATATTCAATTATTCTCAAGTTTTATTAAAATGAGAGAGCCTTTCCTCTTATTTTTACTTTCATGTAGCTTCCTAAAGGGGTTACCTTTTAACCATCTTAACCCACTTTCCTTATTTTAAGGTGAACCAACTTCTAACCACTTGTCCAATTAGTAATTTATCCATTAAATTTATTATTTAAATAATTTATTTTGTATTCACTTTGACTTATAATACACTCATCACTTCACTTTACCTCAAAGGGTTACCTTCTAACCATCCTAAACCACTTTCCTTATTTTAGGGCTAACCCACTTCTAAACACTTGTCAACTTAGTAATTTCTCCATTAAATTTATTATTTAAACATTTATTTTGTATTCACTTTGACTTATTGTACATCACTTCACTTTACTATTTACCTTTTAAAAATATGTTAAACCACTTTGACTACTTTGACCTTTTGGGGCTTCTAGATGACTCATGAGGGTTCTCCAACTTCACATGGCCATAACTCTAACTCTCTATCTGTGATGAGTTATGTAACGTTACACATAACATCGGAAATGGAATGACATGTAATATCCATCTATAATAGTATTTCCTTCAAATATATCAAAAATCATACTATTATCCATCAAAGAAACTTGGGTCCATTACCCAAACCTGGGTTCTCCAACTTCTCATGGCCATAAGTCTCTAATCGTGAGGAGTCATGTGACATTCCACATACCACCAGAAATGGAATGACATGTAATATCCATCTAGAATATTCTTACCTTCATATATATTAAAAATCATACCATTATACATGAAACAACCTTGGGTCCATTACCCGAACCTTTGTGTTACTGGAATTCGCTACTGGAATTCACTACCGGACTTTCTCCAAAGGTTGACATCAATAAATAAGGGTTGAAATCAATCTACAATATAACTCTCCAATGGTTGGCATCAATGACAACAAACAATCCATACCAAGTATCCATTAACCTAAGCCAACTGTTTGAAAATCTCCCCCTTTGGCATTGATGGAAACACCAATATTGATGGCAACACCAACATTTATGAAAACACTTAGTCATTATAACATTCATGCTTATGATCGTCATCAATGTTTCTATATCTCCCCCTTTGACATCAATGGAAAAGGGTATCTCCCTTTGGGGTTGCTCCCCCCAGCTGAACTCTGCTTGGGGATGGCCCCCCTGTCTACATACCTTTGATTTTTCTTTGTGCTTATAAGCCTATGATTATTCTCTCTCCCTTCATATTAATAACATCTTAACCTTTGAAAAAGTGTATCACTCTGAAGTCATTTATCTCATTCTTCCCTTGTGAAAATCACTCCCCTTGGAAACATGCTTCTATTCTCTCTCTCCAAGAATTTACCTTTTCATATGATAAATCTATCCCCCTTTGTCCTATTTATGGTGCTTACTTTTGTACATCTAAGACATATAATATAAGAATTCAAAAGAATTCATTTTGGAGTAGAAATTAATCCTAGTCTCTAGCAAAGATACTCAAGGGCTTCCGATGGAAGCGATTTTGTAAATATGTATTCCACTTTTTCTTTTGTTCCCACATATTCAACTCTGATGTTCTTCTCTGCAACCTATTCCCATAGAAAGTGATACTTTATTTCAATGTGCTTCGTCTTGGAGTGCATCACTAGTTTCCTCGATATACTGATGGTGCTTGTATTATCACAATAGATTGGAATGGGATCATCATACTCAACTTGTGTATCTCTCAAAGTTTGTTTCATCCATAGAACCTATGTACAACATGTCTCTGCTACAATATACTATGCCTTGTCTATAGATAAGGATATTGATGATTGTTTCTTTCTTATCCAAGATACTAAACACTCACCCAAGTAGAACATCGTGCCACTGGTACTTCGTTGGTCATCAATGCAACCTACCCAATCTCCATCTCTGTAGGAAATAAGTGATATATCCTTTCCTTTTGGATACCATAATCCAAACTCTTATGTTCCTTTAAGATATTTGAAAATCCTCTTCACCGCTAATACATGTGATTCATTTGGTGCTTCTTGAAATCATGCCACCTGTCCAACTGCCTTCACTACATCTGGTCTGGATGTTGTCACATATAGTAAGCTATCAATCATTGACCTATATTGTCTCTGGTCTATAGACTTTGAATCATCATCTTTGGTCAATGTGCAAGTGGTTTGCATAGGAGTGGTAACTCGTTCGCAATCTTTCATCCTGAACCTCTTTAGCATTTCTCCAATATACTTAGTTTGAGAAATAAAAATTCCTTGGTTTCTTTGACATATCTGAAGACCTAAATAGAAGGATAGTTCTCCAAGTAATGAATTTTCAAATTCATGTTTGATATCCTTTGCAAATTTCTGGCTTAACCTGTCATTAGTAATTCCAAAACAATATCATCAACATAAATTTCAATTAATAAAATATTACCTTGAGTTACCTTGATGTAGAGGTTGTTGTCTGTGCTTTATTTCAATAGTTCGTAGGGAGTTTTTCCATTGTTGTTTCTGATAATTACTCCATTTTGAATGTGAACCAATCTATGCACTACATGTGTCCAAAACATATCTGTCAATTTGGAATCCATTAGTATTGTTCAAGCCATTGACTGTGTAATTATCATCCATTATGATAATGTTTCTTTGTCTCTAAACCACTCTCTCAACCAATCTATGAATCCATGCTCTCGTCCACTGTCATATATCCATCCAAACCTACCAAGTGTTCTTACGAATCCATCTCTGTCCATACTGTCCAAGACTCTACTTGTGCAATTGTCCATAATGTTGGCCAATTTATCACTATATTATCATGAAGTCTTGATTAATCTATCAAACATTACTTCTGCTAACTGACTGATCTGAATCTTTCCTCTCAAACTTTGAAATATGCTCAAAGGATGGTTATTTCATCTATCACATCTATCTCATTAATTCCCCCTTTCTAATATTCATATTACTTGGGAGTCTCTAAGGTGGATGGCTCAGAACAATTCATGATCTGATGTGTAATCATCATCATCTTCATTGGTAGATTCATCATCATATTCATTAGTAGATTCATTATCTCTCTGAGATCTAACTTCTTGATTTATGTTTGTGGATTCATATTTCACTACAATGACTGAAAGAATAATCTCTTCAACATGTTCCTTATTTTCCTGTCCTTCCTTTCTTTCAATTATTTTCCAAACCTTTATGTATCTGACATCTTATTTTTTCTCTGTAGAATTTTCTTCATCTCGTTTTATTGCCAATCTTACAATATCTGGTACCTGGTCTTTGTTCACCTATTCTTCTTGTTTTCTTATCCATACTTTCATATATATGATATTCGTGTTCTCTTTCATGGAAGTATTGATCATGCTTCTATAATCACTTGCTATGTGTCCATAGATATGACATTTGTAACACTCAATGTTACGTGCAACCACATAGGCGTTTCTTTCTTGAACATTTATTTTATAATCCCTGCAATCTGCAACCTTATGTCATAAATTAGTACAATAAAAACAATGACCATAAAAGAAATTTTCAAACCTAGGCGTGAATGATCTTCTTTGTGGTGTAGTCCTTTTGAATTTTTTCCTTGATTGATCATGATCATGATTGAAGCTTCTTTGTGGCTTGAACATGGATGGACTTCTTGAAGATGTATCTTCAATAGTTTTCTTAGACTCTGGTTGACCATGATTCCTTCCTTTGAGTACTTCTTCATAACTCTTTCTATTTTCTTCATTCTTCTTTTCTAGCAACCTAGAGTGATTTTCTTCACTCTATATAAATGATGTGAATGTTTCTGTCTCTTCAACATTCTTGTTGACCTTGATTATTTTACTTCTCAATGTGACAAATTCTTCTTTAAGCTTATCAACCTCTTCTTCTTTCTTCATTATTTGATACTTCATGACTTCTTCTTTTCTTTTCGCTTCTTCACATTGAATTTTTAATGTGATTATTTCTTCTTCAAGTCATTTCTCTTCTTCTCCAAACTATGCCTCAAGCTAGTTTAGGTCATTAGTTCTTTCCTTAATATGATCTATCAATATATTCTCTCTCATTTATGCTTCTTCCTTTTCTCCTGCTATGTTGGTTTCCAAACACTTCTTTTGATATTCAATATTTTCTTCGATTTTTCTGGCTTCTTCTAGATGAGTTCTTAAGTTATCGATGACCTATTGGGATTCTTCAAAAATGTGAAAACTTTACTTCTGTTTCATCAATTATTTCTTGAGTGGATTGTTTTCCTCTCTTAGTTCATCTAAAGCACTAATAAATTCTTCTTCATAATTGTCTTCCTTTTCAATTAGTTTTTCTATCTCATTTCCTTCATAGCATTATATTTCAAGATGTCCATGTTTTTCACAATTAAAGAAAAACAACATACCTCTGGTGATTATGTACTCTTCATCCTCTAAATCTGCTTGACATGGTGAACATAATTCTTCTTGATTTGTATTTGCATATTCTTTGACATTTTATGAATATGTGATGGGTGAAGAATATATGTCATGTAAATTATCCCAAAGTTCTTTTGTTGATGAACAATTACCAACCTTTTCTCTTACCGGATTAGGTAATCCTTCCCAGAGGAAATTCATTGCTATTTTTTTGTTTTTCTTCAATTCCTTCTTGGTTGCAGTCTCTATCCTTTTTGAACTATCTTATCCTGTAACAACTGATAGCCAAATATAATGTCCATGTGCCTGTAAAAATACTTTCATCCTTATGCTCCACATCTCATACTTAAAACCACTATGACCATTAAACATTGGTACTTCATTCTCAGAATAATCCATGATCTCCTTCCAGTGGTTAAATTGTTTCTTGAAGGAGCCATCTCTGATACCAAATATTCGATTACTGAGAGAGGGGGTGAATCAATAATAGAGAAATGCAATCCTTTTTAACCATATAATACAAGTGTTATATCAATGCATCATTATCATCTAATAACTTTGGAGTAAATAAGCAATGAAAAAATAAACAATCATACGCATACATAAAAAACCAATATTTTACGTGGAAACCAAAAGCGGGAGAAAAAAATGTAACGATTTTTCTTATATGTATTAAAGAATTATATTCATTGGAAGCACCAAATTCCTTTGTATTCCATATACAAATGGAAGGAGGCTCCAACCCCCTAGTTTCTTAGGCTACAACCTGAGGGAAGATCCAACTCCCCAATTCTCTGGCTACAACCAGAAGGAGGCTACAACCCCCTATGTTCTTTGGCGACAATTGGAAGGTGGCTCCAACCACCTGTCCTTGCCCCGTACACTACCCTAGTATATAAGTAGAATGATGGAACCATTGTCACACTCACTATGAGATATACTGTTGTAAACTTGTACCAATCAACCTGCACCAAACAACCTATACCAATAACCTGAACCATGCATCAATCATGCATAAACTTTTACCTCAACCCATAATCAACCTGTACCATAAAATATGCATCAACCATGAACCAAACTATATGAAACAACCTGTAATCAACCTGTACCATAAAAAAGTGCATCAACCATGCACCAACCTGTAGAAATAACCTATCGAAACACCCTATCACAACAACCTGTCTCATCAATATTATCAACCAAATCAGATCTACTCACCAAGATCAATCACCAAGACAACTCTCAAAAATTTGCATCAACCAATCATAACACAACAACTCATAATCATCACCAAGATCAATAGGTGCTTCTAACAATATACCAAGACAAATATTCTACATCATCCATAAACCATGTGTCAACAATACTAGTAACAAGTGCCTCCAACCATTTACCAAGTAAGTACCAATCATGTATCAACTAATCATCAACTATGACTCATCAATATGTACCAACATCATCAACTATACACCTCATGTATGTGCCAACTCATCAACTACTTGTCTCAACCATGTACCCAACATGTGACTCAACCAAAACCCCCCATCAATTTCATCATCAAAATATGATTTGTAACTTTGTAATAGACCTGGTGAATATTATCTCATACCTGCAAACCTTCCTTAACTTTAACAACAAGAGAGTAGCATTTTCATCAAACTTTTCTTTAGTCTCACATGACTAATTTTGGATTAGTCAACAACCCTAGCTTGAAATAATCATAACTATGTACCTGTAATGAATAAAGATATGAAAATAGTATACAATGTTCTTTAGTTTTTTTTTTGCAATTCCTCCAGGTTTCACTACTTGGAACCTCTCAGAAAAGGAGTTACAGCAAAAATGGCATACCTTATTGAATTTTGTCTTATTCTAGAGAGAAAACTTGTAGAACATGCCAATTATAGAATATTTGTTGTATGAATATGAAAATTTTACAAAGAATAAAAAAGACTATAGTCTAACCAACACACTTGGTATTACCAAATTTGGATCTTTTATGAATAATTTATGACGTTTTTACCTGAAACACCTATTTTAGACTAGTTTCAGGACTAGCCTCAAACCCTATTTTCCAAGAAGTGTAACTCCAAAAATACAATGAACAACAAGATGGAATTCATACCACACCTACTTGGACATATTTTCTCAATGTCCTATAAATTTCATAGTCTTTATCATTCTAGAAAAAACATTATTGTGAAAATGGTGGGATTACTTGTAAAAAACATACCATAGAAAGGATCATCAAAAGAATTTATCCGCCCTTGAATTTCGGTCTTCTTTACTTCACCTTCTCTCCGAAATTAGTCTTAGATATCATTTGGTTACCTCAGTCAGCTGTAGATATTCAATATTCTCAAGTATTATTGTAACGCCCCTAAACTGATAAATGATTAAAGATTATTAAGCAAGATTTAATTAGGGAAGAATTACAGTTAATAAAATAACATTGATTGCAGATTGCATTCAATGATCTGATAAACCGATTTA
>SNQJ01S0259179.1:0-12341 GCA_010110895.2 Picea sitchensis | reverse complement strand
AAGGTTATTACCCTCGTTGATAGTGGAAATAACCATAATTTTATTCATCGTTGCATTTCCCAAGAAACTAATTTCTATATTTGAGCAGTCAACAACTTTCAAATCATGATTGCCAATGGTGGGTCCATGAAATGTAGGGGGCGTTGTGAAAATATGTCTTCAAATTGGTCAGTACCACATGAAATCTCATATGTTTTCTATCGACATGGATGGTTGTGACATTGTGTTGAGTTTCTAATGGTTAAGGACTCTGGGCCCCATTCTCATGGATTTTAAGGAATTAACCATGAAATTCAATTGGGAGGGCCAACAACATAAGTTCCAAGGAATCACAGGAGGTTCCCCTGAGATCATTAGTTCCCATCACATGGAAAATATCCTAAAAAATGTCATTCTGAAATTATTGCACAACTCCATTCCATTCACTCCACTGAGACACCCTTTGTGCCTCCTAACCTCCAATCCATCCTCTCCCAACATCAAGTTATTTTCTCAACTTCCCAGGTACTTCCTCCATCACGTGGTGTTCATGATCATTCCATTCCCCTCATCTTTGGCAGCCCTCCTCCCAATGTTCGTCCCTATCGTGATCCCTCTACCCAAAAAAATGAAATTGAGAAAATTGTTCAAGAATTGCTCGCCGTAGGAGTTATCCATCCTATTACTAGCCCCTATTATTATCCTATGGTCATGGTACTTAATAAATAAGGATCTTGGCGCATATGTCCTGACTTTTGCACCCTCAAAAAACTCACCATCAAAGACAAATTTCCCATTCCTTTCATTGATGATCTCTTGGATGAATTAAGTGGTGCCTAGTTCTTTACTAAAATTGATATCCATTTTGGCCACCACTAGATACGTATGAAAGAGGGATACAATCCTAAGACTGCATTTCAAACTCATGAGGGCCACTACGAGTTCTTGGTCATGCCCTTTGGCTTTTGTAATGCTCCCTCTACTTTCCAAAGCCTCATGAATCATGCATTCCATCATTTTTTCTTAGTTTTATTTGATGATATTTGTGTCTATAGTAAAACCTGGACAACCCATCTTCCTCATGTGGATCAAGTTCTTCATCTACTCTCTCAGCACCAAATTTTCCTCAAACAATATAAATGTGCCTTTGGAGCCTCGAAAGTCGAGTACTTGGGTCATATTGTTAGAAAGGTGAGTGTCAGGGTGGATCCTAAGAAGATTGAAGCTATTCAGTATTTGGCTCACCCTAAGACTCTCAAAATCTTGTGTGGTTTTCTGGGTTTAATAGGCTATTATTGTAAGTTTTTTAATAATTATGGAAAGATTGTGACATCTCTCACTGCTCTCCTTAAAAAGAATTATTTCACTTTGACTCCAGCAGCTAATCATTCCTTTCATGTCTTGAAGGCGACTATGTGCACCACTCCTATCTTGACCCTTCCTAAATTTACAAAGACCTTTTTCCTAGAATGTGATGTTTTTGGGAGAGGAATTGGAGCATTCCTTATGCAAGATGGTCGGCCTTTAGCCTTTACCAACAAACAATTGTCTAAGCAACATTTGGGATAATCAATCTATGAAAAGGAAATTTTGTCTATTATGCATGCTATGGATCTATGGCACCCTTATATATTGGGGCAACACTTCTAAATTAAGACAGATCATCAGAGCCTCAAGTATTTTCTGGAGCAATGTCTTTCATCCCTGAAGCAACAAAAATGGGTGACTAAGCTATTTTGATATGATTATGAGATCATCTACAAGAAAGGCAAAGACAATGTGGTTTCTCATGCTCTTTCAATAAAATATGAAGATGAAGTGTCCCTTCTTTCCATCTCCTTCATTGTACCAGATTGCATCCAAGTTGTTCACTAGGAGTGGCTGCAAGATCCCAAAATTTCGCGTTTGATCCAACAATTGCAAATCTAGACAATTCTCCAGTTTCCCCAAGGTACTCTTGGTGCAATGATGAGATTCACTACAAATTTCGTATATATTTAAGTAAACAGACACAAATTAAATCCATGGTGCTTTCTGACTCCTAAGCTTCATACTACCCCCACAGTTGGGCACTTAGGGTTTACCAAAACCTATGATAGGTTCAAATGTTCTTTTTTTTGGAATGGTATGAAACAAGAAATTCACACTTTTGTGGCAGAATCTGATGTCTTTCAATGCAACAAGGGAGAAAAGTCAAAGCCCCAGACACACTACAATTGATTCCTATTAAAACCTCTATTTGGATAGATATCTCTATGGATTTCATTGTTGGCTTACCTAAATCGGGCAATAAGTCAGTTATCATGGTGGTAGTTGAACTCCTTTCCAAGTATGCTCATTTCAGTGCTCTTCAACACCCATTTACCGCCTCCACCGTGGCTTAACTTTTCATGGATCATATCTTCAAGATTCATGGCATGCCTCATTCTGTTGTTTCTGAAAGAGATCCCACTTTCACCAACAATTTTTGGCAATAATTGTTCAGGCTATAGGGCACCCAATTGCATCTCATCACAACCTATCATCCCCAGACTGATGGTCAAACTGAAGTTGTCAACAAGTGTTTGGAAACATATTTGAGGTGTTTTTCCTCTCAAAGGAAAAATCAATGGGCTCAATGGTTAACCCTAGATGAATGGTGGTACAACACCTCTTACGATATAGCTACTCACATGACTCCTTTTGAAGCCGTATATGGAAAAAATCCACCTTCAGTTCTCTCATACATTCCTGACGTCTCAAAGTTCTAAGTGGTTTGTGATGTCCCATTCCCAAGAGTAGGCCATCACAGAGTGACTTACTAGTCTATGTGTTCTTGTAGACTATAGTCAGGCACAAACAAGGAACAAAAGGGAGAAATAAGGGTGATTTGGTGGCTAAATGATGAATTAAGCCAAAGATCATAGGAAAATTAACTTAAGCCTAAGTCAACGAAGAATTAGAACGAAAAGGTGCTAAAGGGGGACTTAATTAATTAATTATTCACCTTAGGAGGAAAAACGCCTAGCTTAAGTGAGGTAAATGGTGAGTTAGATCGGGAAGAGTATAAAGGGAGGAATTCAATCTAATTCCTCAGCATGCATTGTTATGATTTGATGTTGAGAGTTCCCTGAGGAGGAAGAGATTCAACTTCTACTGTTTTGTGGATTTCTGGAGGAAACGACCACCATTGATAGGTTTTGATATTGAGATACACACCCTAGCCCATCAGAGATACCATCCAATTATATCACTGTGCTATTTAGGAGTAACCAGTTGCAGTATTGCACAACTCAACCAGTGAAGGCGCAAGGTCAGATAGAGGGGTTGTGTATCTGCACGAGATCAGAGCTCGGATTGCAGTTTCCTTCCGACCCATTTTAGATCCATCTAGGGCGCATAGATTGTGACACTTCCCATCAGATTCGGATGGTGGAATCCTTCAGAGCGCATCATTCATCCATCTAGGGTGAAACTCTTTTGGAAGGACAGTTGGGGTTATTATAGACGGAGCATCAGAGTAGATCTAGGGAAACCCTTGCGACCGAGTTTTTCATTTGTCGAGGTGAACGTTTTGAGTCCTATATCATCCGATTCCATTGGTGGAATCATTTAGACACATCCAGAGAGCCTAGGAGGTGTGCATACCCCTAGGGGATGAGATCCGGAGCATCAGAGGGAAGATCTTCCATCTTAAAGTCACCAGGATCAGTCTAGAGGCCAAGCCGCTTCTATTGGGATAGTTTCCAACTCATTCCGACAGGTATAGCCTTTCGGATGAGTTTTACAATTTGTAGCGGTTATCGTGCTTCTCCAAAACCGTCGATTTTGTCGATCTATCTGTGCATGCATCATATCTTCCTTCATATTCTGATCAAGGGTATTTTATGTTATTTTCTTGTATTCCAGTGATGATCCATGAGATCTAATTGATGATTATCTTCTACATTTTCAGTAGTTCATTGTATTTCCATGCTTGAATCTCATAATACATATTATTGGGTGGTTGATGTTCATTATTTCCGCATGCATCATATATATGACTGTTTAAAACATAATGTATAACATGCACATGCAAAAAACACAAAAAATCTCAAGCACATAACTAAAATGCATCCAGAAACCCCCAAAGTATCAGATATGAAGATAAAACGCATCCAGAAACCCCCAGAGTATTATATATGTGAGTCAGAACACTAGATCCATAGTAGATATCCAGATCAGCTGGATCAGGGATATTTCAATGGTATCAGAACTTTAGTCTTGCCAGCCTGTGACTAAAGACAATGAGTACCACAGAAGACCCAGATGGTCATGAGCACGTAGGTGACGAATATGTCACTTTCAACGGGTGCAAGGAAAGAAGGCCTAGGCTTGACTTTCCTCCTTTCCCTCCAAGTTCAGAGGAAGAGGAAGAGGCACACAGAGAAGCAGAGAGAAGAGTAGAGAATGAGGTTGAGCGCAAGGTAGAGAGGATTCTAGGAGACAAATATTCTAGGCCCCCATGGAACTAGAGGCAACCTTCATGCAAGTTATCAGTGATATGTTAGCTATTCAACAGAACATGTCTCAGTCCTTGGCTCAGGTGGCTGATAGATTGGCTATTGTGGGAATCTTGAGCACACAAGCCCCACATGAAACACAGGGGAACTCAGGGGCAAGCATTAGACCCCAATCACCCACTCACACATATACCTCTGTGAGTAGGATATCCTGACCTTTCTTTCTCAGTTTCTAGAGGGAACCCCTAGTAGAAGCACATATGATGATAGCACAAAGACCTCCCACTCATGCATAGGACACTACATAGTATCGAAGGGAGTATGCAGCGTTGGGCCATGACTTCCATCAGGACATGACGCTAGTCGAGTATTGTGGACTCAGACTCATGAATCGCCCCAAAGAGCCACAGAGAGGAGGGTCACAACAACAGTAGGGGAAAAACATTGATTTCATCCAAAAATTTGGTAAAATCACCATACTTTCTTTCAACGGATCATCCAAAATAACCGCTAGAGCTTGGGTACAGAAGCTAGACACCTACTACAAGCTCAACCAGATGATCGAGACAGAGGCCATCAGTTTCGCTACCTTACACTTGGAGGATGAGGCACACAAGTGGTGGTATCATGGATTGGTGAAATTGGGCCACAGTCGCATCACCTCCTATAGAGTGTTCATTAAGATACTCATGGACAGATTTGACAGGAGGGATCCAGAGATCCATTTCAGAGATCTAGACTAGTTGAGACAAACTGGCAGTGTAGAGGAATTCACCTCAGAGTTTCAGTGTGTAGTAGTGGCAGTGGTAGTTATATCTGAGCCTCAGTTGATCATTTTATTCACATAAGGGCTCACAGAATCCTTTAGAGGATGGGTGAAGGCATACCGGCCTCACACCTTGCATAATTCCATCCTACGCACTAGATATTTGGCGGACTCCGTGCCAAAAACTAAACCCTTTACCAAACCCTTTGTACCACAGAGAGACAAGGACCAAAAGAATCCTCAAAGGGAATGAAAGGGTAAGCCCAAGCTAGATGATGACATGATATGGGAGTTTATGAGGAAGAAGCATTGATTCTCTCACAGAGACCCTTGGGTCCCAGGGCATAGATGCATAGGAAAGGGACAGATCCACTACATTGAAGTGGAATCATTCAATGAGGAGGACGATGAGAATATCACAGCACGAAAAGACAATGATTCATAGGATGATACCACTCATGAGCCAGAGAAGCAGTCGAAGAAACCTCAGATACCGGTAGGGGCACAACCCAAGGAGGAGACAAAACCTTGTAGAGAGGTGAAAGGGGGAACCATAGAAACCTTTTCAGGAGTATCGAGGTACAACACTCTCAGGCTCAAGGGCCTTGTACAGGGGTAGTGCATGAGCACTTTAGTTGATGGTGGGGCCACCCACAACTTCATAGATGCGTCCTTAGTAGCCAAGAGGGGGTTACGCACTGAGGAGTTTGAGTGATTCCACGTAGCAGTGGAATATGGATACACGATGACATGTTTGGACATGATACCAGACCTAGAGGTCAAACTAGGCAACTACACCTTGACAAACACTTTCTATGTAGTTGACCTGACAGATATAGATGCAGTATTGGGGGTACAGTGGTTATATTCATTAGGGGAGATTGGGTTCAACTATCATACATTGACCATGAGCTTCAGAGACGTTAGTGGATCGAGAGTGGTACTGAGAGGCATGTCTACAGGAGCACTATGAGAAGTATAGACAAAACATATGGAGAGGATCTTCCATCACGGTGATATGGCCTATGCAACAGAGTGTTTAATCACCACATGAAAGCATTCAGAGGGTAGAGAACAGCTCCATCGACAGATCAGAGAGCTTCTGAGCCAGTATGAGCTAGTGTTAGGGCTGAGACCACCAGGGAGACAACCATATAGAGGATTTGATCACACGATCGAGTTGGAGGTAGGGGATACACCACTGATCACTGCACCTTATAGGAATCCCAAGAGGTTCAAGGACGAGATTGAGAAAGCAATCAAAGAGTTTCTTGCGATGGGGCACATTAGACACAACACAAGTCCTTTTGCCTCTTTAATCATTCTGGTACTGAAGAAGGATGGCACATTGTGGATGTTCATTGATTAGAGATCTCTCAACAAGAAAATGATAAAGAATAGGTACCCCATTCTGCACATAGATGAGTTGATGGACGAGTTGCATGGGGAAGTTTTCTTAACCAAGATTGATCTGCAATCCGGGTATCATCAAATCAACATCAGGGAACAAGACATAGAGAAGACCGCATTCAGATTCCACTTCAAACATTTTGAGTTCTTGGTCATTCCATTTGGGTTGACCAATGCACCAACCACTTTCCAGTTTTGCATGAACCACATCTTCATAGGAAAGTTGAGGAAATACCTTTTGGTGTTCTTGGATGATATATTGATATACATCAGGATGTGGGATGAACATTTGGCACATTTGGAGGAGGTCTTGAGCATTATGCAGGAACATTCATTATATGCCAAGGAATCCAAATGTGAGTTTGGCATGAGAGAACTATTGTAATTGGGGCATATCATTAGTGAGTAGGGAGTACAGGTTCATGAGGAGAAGATTAGGGCCATTCTAGACTGGCCAACACCCAAGAACTTCACAGAGTTGAAGGGATTCTTTGGGTTATGCAGTTACTACAGGCGATTCATCAATGGCTTTTCATAGTTGGGATAACCACTCACAGATTTGTCCAAGAAGGGTGCTTTTAATTGGATAGAGGAGTCATAACAGACATTTGAAAAAATGAAGGATGTTATGAGCACATTCCTTGTTCTATCCCTTCTAGACTTCTCGCAGTCATTTGTCTTAGAGTGCGACGCATCAGGGGTGTGGATTGGAGCAGTTTTGATGCAGGGGGGTCACCCCATTGTGTTTGAGAGAATAAATATCAATGATTCGGAGAGACTCTATCCTATTTATGACAAGGAAATGCTAGCGATCATGCATTCCTTAACCAAATTCAGGCAGTATCTAGTAGGCAACAGATTTGTAGTGAAGACTGATCATAACAGTCTCAAGTATTTCCTAGATCAGAAAGAACTCAGTGACAGACAATAGAAGTGGGTCTCAAAGATCCAAGCCTTTGACTTTGACATTGAGTATGTTAAGGGAAAAAGAAATATCATAGCATATGCCTTGTCCACGAGGCTAGTAGGATGTTAGATGATGGACATTTGTACAGATTGGAAAGCTCACTTGTTGGTGGAGTACTCCAAAAACAAATGTGCTTGTGAGGTGATGGATGGACATGTGGTTGATGATAGATATCGGGCTCTTGATAATGTCATTTTCTACAAGGACCGGATCTACTTGGTTCCAAAATCTACCTTGAAGGGGAAAATTTTGAAGGTGTCATGATTCGCCTACATCAGGGCATCAGGGGTACTTCAAAACATATAGGCAGATCAGGGAGATATTCTCATGGAAGGGTCTCAAGGATGATGTGTTGAAACACAACTGGGAGTGCATGAGTTGTCGGCAGAACAAGTCCGAGCAGACACAACCCACAGGGTTGCTACAACCTCTACCCATTCCAGAGTAGAAATGGGAGAGAATTTCTATGGATTTCATTACAGGCCTTCCTTGAGTGTAGGGAAGGGACTGTATATTTGTGGTGGTCGATAGGCTGACCAAATTTTCACATTTCATTTCCATACCCATGGACTACAAGGCCATACAAGTAGAAGAGTTGTTTTTTAGGGAGGTATTTTGGTTGCATGGTTTACCCAGGTAGATATCAATGATAGAGATGGGCACTTCATCAACATGTTTTGGCAGGATCTTTTCAGGTTGACAGGCATGGAGCTAGCTACGAGTACCAACTACAACCCACAGACAGATGGACAGACAAAGATCGTCAACAAATGGGTGGAGGGGTATCTAAGGAATTATGTGGGAGGGCAGCAACGTACATGGGTGAGATGGTTACACATGGGTGAGTATTGCTACAACACAACTTACCATATGTCTATCAAGATGTCACCGTTCAAGGCATTGTATGGATACAATGCACCCTACTTTGTGGAGACTGTGTTTGGGGACAGTAGGGTCATGGGGGCCAAAGACTGGGTGGAGGAGAGTCAGAGGATTCTGCAGGCAGTGAGGGAGAACTTGTAGATGGATTAGAACCAACAGAAGATCTATGCAGACCGACACAGAGTCGAGCCCAGTTTTGAGGTAGGGTATTTGGTTTTTTCGCGATTACAACCATACAAACAGTCCTCCTTGAAGAGAAGCGGAAGTTGAATTTTTATGGGCCATACAAAGTCATCAAGAGGATAGGCGAGGTGGCATACAAGATAGATCTACCAGAGGGTAGCAATATTCATAACGTCTTTCATGTCTCTTGCTTTAAAAAGGCCATGGGACAACAGATTAGTATTTCAAAGAAGCTGCCACCCTTGGATGACTAGGGCCAGTTGGAGCTAGTACCAGAGGAGGTACTAGAGCAAAGAGAGTGTAGGTTGAGTAGTAGGGTCATCAGGGAGTCTTGGTTAGATGGAGGGGTCTCCCAGTGGAGGATTCCACATGGGAGGGAGAGAATATTTTTCAACACCCAGGATTGATGTTGCTTGAGGACAAGCAATCTTGGGAAGCCAAGACTGTGATGTCCCGTTCCCAAGAGTAGGCCAGCAGGAAGTGACTTAGTAGTCTATGTGTTCCCATAGACTATAGTCAGGCACAAACATGGAACAAATCGGAGAAATAAGGGTGATTTGTGGCTAAACGATGAATTAATCCAAAAAGCATAGGAAAAGTCACTTAAGCCTAAGTCAACGAAGAATTAGAACGAAAAGGTGCTAAAGGGGGACTAAATTAATTAATTATTCACCTTAGGAGGAAAAATGCCTAGCTTAAGTGAGGTCAATGGTGAATTAGATCGGGAAGAGTATAAAGGGAGGGATTCGACCTAATTCCTCATTATGCATTGCTATGATTTGATGTTGAGATTTCCCAAAGGAGAAAGAGATTCGACTTATACTTTTTTGTGGATTTCTAGAGGAAACTGCCACCATTGATAGGTTTCGGTGTTGAGAGACACACCCTAGACCATCATAGATACCATCCAGGTATTTCACCGTGTTATTCAGGAGTATCCAATTGCAGTGTTGTGCAGCTCACCTAGTGAGGGCGCAAGGTCAGATAGAGGGGTTGTGTAGATGCACGAGATCATAGCTTGGATTGCAGTTTCCTTCCGACCCAATTGAGATCCAACCAGGGCACATAGATTGTGACACTTCCCATCGGATTCAGATGATGGAATCCTTTAGAGCGCATCATTCAAACATATAGGGCACAACTCTTTTGGAAGGACAGTTGGGGTTATATACATAGCATCAAAGTAGATCTAGGGAAACCCTTCCGACCCAGTTCCACATTTTTCGAGGCAAACGTTTTGAGTCCTATATCAGTCGATTCTATTGGTGGAATCATTTAGACGCATCCAGAGAGCCCAGGAGGTGCGAAAACCCCCAGGGGATGAGATATGGAGAATCAGAGGATAAATCTACCATCTGAAAGTCACCAGGATCATTCTAGAGGCCAAGGTTCTTCTATTGGGACAATTTCCAGCTCATTCTGATGAGTATAGCCTTTCGAACGAGTTTTCCAGTTTGTAGTGGTTACCGTGCTTCTCTGGAACCGTTGATTTTGTCGATCTGTCTATGCATGGATCAGATATGCCTTCATCTTTTGATCACGACCATTTTATGTTATTTTCTTGTATTCCAGTGACGATCCATGAGATCTAACTGGTGACTATCTTCTACATTTTCAGTATTTCATTGTATTTCCATGCTTGAATCTCATAATACATATTATTGGTTGGTTGATGTTCATTATTTATGAATGCATCATATATATGATTGTTTAAACCATAATGTATAACATGCACATGCAACAACCACAAAATATCTCAAACACATAACTAAAACGCATCCAGAAACCCCCAGAGTATCAGATCTGAAGATAAAACGCATCCAGAAACCCCCAGAGTATCATATATGTGAGTCATAACACTAGATTCGTAGTGGATATCCAGATCAACTGGATAAGGTATATTTCACAGTTGACCAAACTCTTATAGTTCGAGAGGATATTCTTCTTACCCTCAAAGATAACTTGGTCATAGCTCAGAATTGCATGAGGCAACAAGGAGATCAAGGTCGCTCATAGCGTCAATTTGTTAAAGGGGACCAGATGTTTCTTCGATTGCATCCTTATAAGAAGAATTCACTCAAGGATGATCATTATCATAAAATAGAGCCCAAATTTTATGGTCCTTATACAGTTCTCAGGCGTGTGGGAAAGGTGGCCTATTAGTTAGTTTTGCCCAATCATTCTAAGATCCACCCTATTTTTCATGTCTCCTTCTTAAAGAAGGTTATTGGAACTGAGTGCCAAACTCAAACCAGTCTTCCCGATTTGGATGAAGAATTCTCCATCTGGTTGCAGCCACAATCCATCTTGGACCATCTTGAGTCTCGTCTCCATCAATGCACCATCAACGAAGTGTTAGTGTAGTGGAAAGACACAACTCCAGTAGATGCCACCTAGGAGCCAACTACCATTCTGCAACAATTTCCTCATCTCAATCCTTGTGGACAAGGCTACTTTTTAAAGGGGAGGCCATGTTAGGGACCTAACCTCCCTAACCCCTCACGTAGGTAGAATAATATATTTTCTATGCAATAAAAGCCAATATTAATAAGGCCTATTAATAAGGAAAAACAAGTCAAATGTAAGAAGACATAATAAAAGCTTCTTCTTCTAGAAGATCTTCCTCTAGATTTTTATTTTGGTAGATAGATTTAGTGTAAATAGGATTTGAGGGAATGAGAAGTTTTTTCTTGAGAATTATTGTAATAGATCGTTTCTCTACTGAAGCTTCCCCCATCGAAGTGTCAAGTAAACATTGTTTCCTATCAATAAAGGCATTATTTTGGTGTTGTGGTTTCATCTATTGTGTTGTTCCACTGTTATTCTCTACAATATTTATGTTTTTATCTATTATAATAGATCTGATACCTTACATTGTCTCCTTTGATGACTTTTTTCCCATCTCTCTTTGTAATATCCTTTATAAAATCCATTATAAACTCATTGCCTTATGTTTGAATCCCTTCCTATCCAACTACATTTCCCCTAAGCAATTTGGCTTCCTCAAAGATGATCACTTAATACACGAGGCAATTGGCATAGTGTATAAGGAATGGTTTCACTCCATTAAAACCAAAAACAAAGATGTTTTGGTCTTCAACATTGACCTTTCAAAAGAATTTGATAGGTTTTCCTGGTTATTTCTCATACTATTGTTACTACAGATCGACCTAGACCATCATTTTTTAAGTGGATAATGGCGGTTGTCACTACTGCTTCTTTTTCTCTTTTAATTAATGGAGTTGGCACCACCTTCTTCAATTCTAGTAGAGGGATGAGACAATAATTCCCCTTATCACCCTATCTTTTTATCTTGGTGATGGAAGGTCTTAGCCTAGCCTTGAAGCTCGATGAACTCTTGCCTTCCATGGAATCTCTTTCGGCACTCAAACAATTCTCACCCATTTACTTTTTGTTGATGACATATTAATTTTTTGTCATTGTGCTCTTGCATACTGCCAGTCCTTAAAGGATATTCTTAATAATTTTAGCACAACAATAGGAATGCTCATAAATGATAGAAAATATTCCATCTATCTTCGTTTTGTTTGTGAAAAGTTGAGAACCTTGTTCAACAATATTTTTCCTTTCGCACTCAAAGAGATTGATGAGGGAATCTTGTATTTAGGTTATGACATAAATCCCAATAATTATGGCATTAAGGATTGGTCCT
>SNQJ01S0259177.1:0-12342 GCA_010110895.2 Picea sitchensis | reverse complement strand
CTTCTGAAAAGTGCTAGTCTCTTCTGAGCTTGGTCCTTAGGGAATTTTGAATTCCCACGTACTCCTTGCATTAATATTATCTCATCGGATCAATGGTCCACAACCTTCCTCGATTCAACGGTCTAGATCACATCGCAACTTCGGGTTTCGGAATTTTAATCGCACTAGCACGCGATCCTCCTGTCGCACGAACTCTGCACTCACATATCTAATGGTCAAGGTGGGTCCCGATAGATCCTTGGATCTATATTTTATATCACATCGTGACTTCAGATTTCAGAGGATCCATACCCTTCATGATGATTAGTAATTACCAACATTCGTTGATCTTGCAAAGACTGAAGGATTTGAGGCATTAATGTCTGCGCTCCTTCTTCCAATCTAGCGGTTGTGACAGAACTTGGATCCTCCCGAAAGTTCGCGTCCGTTTGTCCTTCAAATGAAAGGATATTCCCTTTCGATACTTGAATCTCTCTATCCTTCCTGATCTTTGATGGTTATGAAGGATTTAAGAGCGTTGCACTCTTTCTCCTGAAGTTAACACTTAGAAGGGTCTTTCGCACAACTCTTGCACTCCTTCATCAAGTCTAGAAATTAAGTGGTTCTCAATATCTACTTTCCTTGTAGAGATCTTGTGCATATCTGCACTACCTCTCTTGAGCTTAACAAACTCTATCCTCCAAGGGACTCAGAACGACTAGGAGGGTCGACATGCATACATGAAACTATGCCCACGATCGACGAACTCACAGTTTGTGGCTCTGGCTTAAGCCACCACAGGACGCAAGAATTTATGAGTATAAAAACATGTCCAATTCATACAATTTCCTACTTTCCTAATTACACAATCGAGCAGACACAAAAAGGGTATAGTATAAATAATTAAGCAAACATATCCATCCCTACAACATAGGATATCCAACTCTAATTCATAGTACCACTTAAATACACAAGATATGTGATTACTTATCTATTACAAGTGGTAGCCAACTAACTGACTGTGGGTGTTCATCCTTCCACCCGACCATAGGCTTAGAGGAATTAATTACTATCACTCAGGCCACCCCTGTGCCAAGCCATTATATCACCAGGGAACTCTCGCAGTTCTCAAGGATTCTTTCTTTGTTTCATCTTCTGCTCGAGTTATGTTCTCTGCAAAATTTCAGAGATTTCCTTCTTTTTTATGGCCCTCGACAAGATTTATTATATGCTCACTTAGCATCAATATCACGACCTTCTTTTCCTCATTTGCTGGAGAGCTCCCACATTCTCCTTACCAATTTTCTTATATCTTTTCCCCAGGATAGTTCTCAACCCATCCTGTTCTTTCTGTCAGAAGGGAACTTGGGCCAGCTTGGTTTGACATACCCAATGGTACTTTGGGTTGACATTCTACAGTCATACCATGCTTTCATTCTTGGGAGTGGTTTATAATTCAACCACTAGTCCTTTCTTCATTAACTGGTTTCTCTCCTTGGGATCCGAAGGAGATTTATCACCCTCATCAAGGGAAATTTGGGGTTATTTGATATAATGATCCCTCTCTTATAGTTTTCACATTCTTTCCTCTACTGATATCATGGCTAGTACTTTCAAGGCTTCATCCCCACAATCATTTATTGACAACTCAAACAATAATACATTTACATTGTCCACATGCCTTAGCATGGTAATCCTATTTTATGATTAATTACAAGATGGGGGAAACATGGATGTTACAATACCCTCCCCTTTAAAGGAACATCATCCTCGATGTTCTTCCTCAAAACACCTTTCAAGCCTTTCCCATTCAACTATTTCATAAATATTGATCATTCTTTCTCATTCAGTTCCTGTTTCAGACCCTTAATCTCTCTCACCTGCTTTTAATAATTCTTAGACAACACGCATATTAATTATAGTCTCATGTGATAACATTGTATACAAATTTCTAGGAAATTGTTTTCTAATCTTAGCACAATAATTATCTGCGTAGTTTGTGGATTTGTATCCACATGGTTGTTTTTTATCTAGACTCATTGTTTTTCCTTGACATACCCATTGGGTGCATGATCCACATCAATAGTTTACAAAAACTATCGAGGTTTCATCTTCCTTGCAGTCACTCACCTTCCAGGCCCAGGCTCACGCATCCCCTTCTCTGCTATACAGTCCCTCCGGTGATCCATATTTCCTTTCCAAGGTTTTCTCACATAGGAAGATTACCCATCATGTGCATGATCCCAATCAATAGTTTAAAATAAATATTATGGTCTCCTCTTCCTTGCGGTCACTCACCCTCTAGGCCCAGTCTTAGGCATCCCCTTCTTTGCTATACAGTCCCTTGGGTGATAAATCTTTCCTTGCCATGGTTTTATTGCACAAAAATAATTCCATGTACTTTATTGATTCTCACAGTCGAGGCATCCCTCAGACTTGCTTTGTTGAGGCATCCCTCTGGCTTGTGTTACCTCAACAAAACATATTCTAGGCGATCATGGCTTACCATGGGGTTCTCATGGCTCAGCAGTAGCCATTTTTCATGCTTTTACAGCTTGATAGCCTTTCGACCCAGCTAAATTTAGGGAAAAAGGTTACTCTCCTTCTCCTAGCACCATAATAGATAGTGATGAAGGTTACTCTCCTTCTCCTGTCACTATAATAGATAGGGATGAAAGTTCCTCTCCTTATCCTGGCACCGTAATAGATAGAGGCGAAGGTTACTCTACTTCTCCTGGTACCATAATAGATAGGGACAAAGGTTACTCTCCTTCTCTCAGTACTGTAATAGATAGGGATGAAGGTTGCTCTCCTTCTCCTGGTACCATAATAGATAGGGACGAAGGTTACTCTGCTTCTCCTGACAATTCATTCTTTACACAGCCAAACAAATTGTTAGTCTCTATTTCATGCGATCAAATTATACTCTTTCCCATAGTTCTCCCTCGAACCCGAGAGCTCAGTTTCTCGTTTCTTCTCTCTTTGCAGATATTTCTCTTTTTACCTATATCACAGGTATACATAAATTCATGAGACATCATAAATTTTAAATTCAAAAAAACAAAATCTTGTAAATCTGTCACCTGCAGATTTCCAAATTCCACATTTTGTTCTCATATTTGTTTCGCACATGAACTAGATTCATAATTATGGGACTTTCCTTCCCATATTAAATACTCCTTTTCTTCCTACACTTTCAAAATTCCTTACATTTTGGCTCAGTAGGAAATTGGTCTTCCTTATGGGCTTAAAATATTGTCATATCCAAGACCCATTTCCTCCTGCAATTTCAACATTCCTCATCCAAACAAATTGTTAGTTTTCATGCACATTACCTCTTCAAATTCAAGTATACTAACTGTCCAACTCATTTTCATCTATTCAAGGATACCAAGCAAAAGGATACATCATTCCTTACCTATAGATAATTTCATCCTACCAAATTTTTCAAAATGTAATTCATATATCAATTGATTTTAATGAATGCGTCAACATTCGTGGCCAAATTCATACCCAATGCACCCTTGCATTGATTTCAAGTTTGTCACACTTTATGACAGGTTCTTGGACATGGTGTGTTGTAATTTAACCAACCTCTTCACCACATGTCTTATTCATTTTCTTTCATTCTTACAGCGGGACTATGCTTCCGGCTATAGGATGATCACGATCAATACATATGAGATTCAAAAGTTTCACATGCATTCCTTTAAGAATTATTCCTTTATTAATAAATAGGGTGCCAATACTCATGGCCACCCAAATTTGGTTTTCTCTAACACCTATACAATGTAAGAAGAAATGTAGGAAGGTCCTCCTTCCTCAATGGGAAATCCATTGTCTGTCCTTTATGCAAACATCCATTTCCTGGAAGCAATTCCATTCAATGTGCTATCTATTAGCACTTTTGTTTCCAAACATTCCTTGATTGTTCTATGTATTCATGACATATCAGTTCATGAATTCTTCTGAGGATTACAATCATTCTTTACTACCAGAGGTTCACACCTCCATCATTCAAGTTCTCCTTCCTGAATCATACCCTACTTGGGTATCTAAAGCATACAACTTCCTTTTAACGTTCCATACATAACATTAAGACTGTAAAACATTTCAGAAGGGATTCTTACCCAATCCCTTCACACCTTGTGCCACATAGGCATGAATATTGTTATACCAGTTCTTGGCTATTGGCACCCTCTTTCTGATTTTTACCTCATCAGCGGTGCTTTATGGGGACTTTTACATCCCTGTCAACAATATTTCAACCGCAACCTTCTCCTGGTCATCCTCTGCTTGAGGTTGCCCATCATTGGAAACTGTCTTCCTCAATAGCTCCAATTCCTTTCTATACATAGCATGCATCATCATAGTCAAAATTACATTAGTTGTAATCTTAAACCAAATGCATGTATCATAACATTCAAATTCATAAAACATCTTCAAAATGTCCTAGCATATATTTATGCATTTCGTCACATTATCCTCAAATGTTTCCACAAGTGAAACACAAATAGATTTTGATTGTATCTTCATAAATACAATCCTTATCACTATGGTGTCAAAACCATTTTACTTCAATTAGCGTACCATCTTTCTCATACAAGAGAAAACATAATACTCAACAAGGAAATAATTGAGGACTCTCCCCTTCTTCCAACTCTTTGTACACCGCCTGGGACTTTTCAGCCGAGTCAATTTATCTCTAAGGCCTCACTGCCTTTTCTTAATCATGGATTCAACCAAGCTTATTCAGTTAAACGTACTCATTTATTCATTTAATCATACTCAGGGGGTTTACTTTCCTTTTACCAACTATACTGTTTTCCACAACTGATGTTTTAATCCTACGACTCTGTTAAACAATTTAGGGTTCTTTGGGTGAGGAAAGTTTTAAGCCCTAGATTTTGGGTATAACTATGTAACAGATTGAGAGAGAGAGGGAATAGAGGTTGAACAAGACTATTCCATAATTGTGAATGTAATAGTTAGTTGAAAGATGGATAAAGAGAGAGTTTATAGATGATATCGTGTCTTGTATCTACTTGTCTATGCGTACTTATCAATTATGTTGTTATGCTTCGTAGACTAGACTTAGCTTATGATTGATTAGGGTGAAATATTCATGACTGTGACTGTGAATCAAATTTGACATCTGTATTAATCAAGAATATTCTAATAAAAGGAATCTGAATCATAGAAACTAATACTAAATAGATTTGAATCACCTGCATACGTATAACAAGGAAGAATGAATCAATAATATTTCTCCCTTTCCCTTACTACAAAATCCTGGTTCTTGCAGTCCAAATAGATACATTAGGTGAGACTTCATCTGCGTAAGCAGGTGATGTTGAAAGGGCCAGTGTCTAGTGGGTTTTTTTATCATAGGTAAACCAAACCTTGGGTCTTACAACCCATGCGCAAAACATAGTTAATCCAACAAATGGTTTTGTTGTTGGGACCGAGAAATTGTGATTAAGGGAATGTTTTGGAGGCTGACTAAGAAGGAGTTCATGGACTAGTTAGCCAAAAAAGAATGGGAATTTGCATGACAATAGAACCATAATCTATAGATGAGTGATAAGAAATGGATGCAAAGGTATGTGTTCATGGATCTGCATGAAATTTTCTTTCGCAAATTTCCAAAAATTTTAACCAAGTGGCTAGAAAGGTTAGTAGAAAAAGCAAGAAGAATTAGTGTTGCAACACCGAAGAATTGGACTCTTGAATTGATAAGAAAGTTGAATTCAGTAAGTAACCCAACTACTCGAGCAATTGATCTTGGGTTAGATAGTGTAATAGTGGGCTATCTTACAGAATTTTTAGTAGATTGCATCCAATCATAGAGTGTTGCAAAAAGATACTTTTTCAAAGGTTCATGCGAGAGGTTATTGAAGTCTTTAAATACATGGATAAATATGTTTTTATGTGAAAATCACATGATGATAATGAATTCTAATAGCTAAAAGGTGTTTTTGCACATAGGAGGAGCCGAAGGATGATAGGAGGATCATCTGAGAGAAGGAAGGAAGCAATGAAAAAGGAAGGAAGGGATTGAGGATGCAAGAAGGATGTATACTAGAGGAAGAGTATGAGTTTGGAGAGTTGCGTGGAGGAAGGAAGTACAAGAGGAGAAATATTGGGGATAGGATATAGGATCCACATAGTGATCTAGAGGAGAGGAAAGTCTAAATAATAGAGCTACCCTATATAGGAGGAGAAGAAGAGGAGTTTTAGTCCAGTCCAGTAATAGAAGATCCAGTAGGTCCTAGTCAGAGAGGATCATGCGTTGAATCCACAACCCCGTGTGCATCACCACAATTAGATATAACATTTGAATACTTGTCGAAAGACATCGTAGTTAGCCAAGGAAAAAATGTAGTAGCAGTCAGAATAGTGGGAGTAGTGCACAAAGTAAAAATTAGAATTAGATTCCACCAGCATCACCAAGAGGAGGGACTACAAAAACCAACATGGTGAGAGTATATAATACCCTTAGAATTACTAAATTCAAGGGAGTGGGGTCAGAGGATTAAAAAAAAACCTTGTTTATCTGTGAAATAGTTTGGGATGCCAAGAACATTCAGGATGAGGCTGTGAATTGCGCAGTTAACGACAAAATTTAGAGGCTATGTTCTAGTATGGTATGTGAAGTTTCAAAGTATTACACCTACATGACATGCTAGGACTTTGGTAGAGATAAATCAAGCGCTACTAAAGGAGTTCAAAAAGACGAAGTCAAAGTTGCAGTCATTATCGAACTGAAAGAGATCAAACAGGTACAAACAAAGTCAATATGGGATTTCGATCAACGATTTAAGGACATGATGGGGAGATTGACTTTCCAAATTCCATATCAACAACAATAAGAGTGGTTTACTGCAGGACTTATACCACACATTCGTAGGCCCCTAATTCAAAATAGGATTATGTTGCATCCAAAGGGTTTGGAAAGTGCAATGAAACTAGAGGCATCATCGGCAAGAGATACTAGAGGAATGGCACAAGTTCAGATGAAGTGGTTGCATTGACAATTCAACTGACCGATCTTACCAAAGGAAGGGAGAAATGAGAAAAAATTTGGTGTACCAAGTGCAGCATGGAGGGCCATGACAAAGACAAATTCGCATCATTTGTGTAGTATTTAGAAGCTGGAGCACAAAATCCACTACCAAGGGGAGGACACTGTGAGATATGTAAGAAATGGGGCCATCACCCCATTGAGTGTCCATTACTGTAGAAGTATCAAAGTACACCCAATAAATTTCTTCACAATTTTTTCAAGTCGGTAGGGCATGAAGAGAAGGATTGTCATGTTTTTGACCTACTAAGAGTGTGCACATCAGATATGTACATGATCTAAGAAGAAAATGTCTTCGCAAAGGGGGGTGGTGCACAATATAACAATCAGAGAGGTTTCAATTAGGAAAACATAGGAAACTTTGGTAAAGGTCGAGGTAGAGGGACTTTTGGTAGGGGAGGATGAGGAATGATTATCTATTATAATTTAAATCAAACCAGACACTTGGCCCACGATTGCTAGAATCTGTGTACGATGTGCACATATTGCAGAGCACTCGATCACTCAACCAAATATTTTCCCCAACTAGTTGTGAAGTGGAAGGCTAGAGGAAACCCAAACCAGAATCTGAATAAGATTGTGCAGTTGATATCAGTAGAAAGATGCAAGGAAGGACCAATAGTAGAAGTTGTTATGTGTAGAGGAGCTAGAATAGCATCTAATATGACAAATCAAGGAAATCATCCTGGGTAGTGGGTAAGGAAGTCAATAGGGCCTATTGTTATAGCAAGATTTTCCTCACCATTGCTATCTTGCACAGAAGGCCTTTTTCCATTCCCCTATGCAGACTTATCAACCCCCTTTTTGATAAATCCAGAGACAAAATTATATATTTTTCCACATATATGCTACCGAATTGCTTTGCAATATGCATATATGCTTCCTACTCCACTGCAACTCATGTATATCAGGATTTGTGCCAGAAAATACAAAATGAGGTCGGGTTTCCATGTCATGACAAATGATCTATGATCTTTGGCCTTCCATATACTAGAAACGTTCTGACTCGGCCCTTCAGTTGCATTCTGGAGGCTATAAGAGCACAATTTCAAGCTATGGAAAAAGAGAGAGAAAACATTCAACTTTGAGAGAAAAGTTACTCTAGAGAAATTACTTCATATTGAGTCTACATTCCTTTGTCCCTCAAGTCTGAACACAGTGTTCAACCCCCAATCTCTTCCCTTATTGTTAAGAGGATCTCATTATCTCTTTTCTATGAGCTTGCCTTTGGTGGAGGATTGAAGTGGTGGAGACCCAGTTGGAAGGAACTTGGTTTCTTGGTTTCGAACCATACCGACACGAAAGTCTGTAATGTTGATACTTTTGTTGATCAATTATTAATAGAAATACTCCTTTCTCGTCCTATCAATATCTTGCAAATATATGATTATTATCCATGGGTATGTTTGTAATGTTTATTAATGGTTTGTGCTATCTGATGTGCTAACTCATTTTATATACTGTCACTATGTACTTCCATCGCTTGTTTGTTGAGAACTTCTTGCAGGTGTAAAGCTTTGGGTCAAAGTGCTCAATGGAGGAACGACATCAAACGATTGGATCGAGGCAGGCTTCTTCCTCGTATTTCACATTAGTTTATATAGAACATGCTGGAATTGAGTTGATTTCGACAATCATACCTATCTATTGTGGTTTACCCTTAACCATAGAGAGTTTTTCCCTTGTAACAGAATTGGCGACTCCACTGGGGATAGATCTTCCTTCTAAGGGTTGAAGTATTTTTCCTTCTTACATTGCTCTTTTGCCTTTGTATTTCTTGTCGTATCACAGTTGGACAGAGTTTGTTCACTCTGGGTCTAAGTTTTCAGCCTTTTAACCTTACCTAGCCTTATTTTAAAAGATATATGCCCTTTTTCACCTGACAGTCACATGTATATGCTTGTTGTCCCACTACAAGAGGCATATATACACCCTTTTCTCTTGAACAAGAGCGTATACCACTTCCCCCTTACTTGTTTTCTTGGTTTAGTGTCTGCTGGGTAGGTTTTGAGGATCACTGAGCCTTCTTAGGTCTCTATGGTACCTGTTGAGATTATCTGGGATGACAGGAAACCTTTTTGGAGTTGAATTTTTGGGCGGTGTCTTTCTCTTTGGTTTTTGTTTTTGATTTGTCCTTGGTAGTTGGGTTGTCTGCTTAGCTACTTGGTATTATTCTCGAGTGATTTCTTTTATACACAGTAGAAGTTATATATCAAGTCACTTATCAGTCCATGCATTTTCTTTTTAATACATTGAAAATACAAAAAAATAGGTATTTTTCATTGGTTGGTATTTTTTGTCTTGGAAAATTTATCATTAGCTTAGCATATTTAGCAAAAGATTGCATTTTACTTCTGAGTTGCAGAGTTAAAATTGAAAATTGCACTATTTTTATTTATCATATCATTCACTGAAAAGTTAAGGTTAGGCTTTGCATTATATCTATTTTTATTTTCATGCAGAGTCATAACACCATGAGTTTCATTTCGATACCTCTTTGAGTAATCACGGCCAATAAAATTTACGCTTTAAACTGAAATTGATTAGTCGTGATTTTATTTTTTAGGGTGCACAAACTAGCCAAGGATTTAGTGCCTTGGAATAGGATTTTGTGAGTAAACTTATCCAAGGAAATTAAATCAACTTATGTGTCAGAGACAGGGAGTTGAGAAATCCATTGTATAATTGGTAATATCGGGAGGCTCCGCTCACACTAGATTTAATCACGAGATCGCACGAAGTTAGTTGAAGGGATAACCCCTAGATACTCACCTAGCATCGAAGATATTTCTGTGGATTTATTCGTATTTGGGGATCTTTCTAGTGCCCATACCTCTGTGAGAGGCAATGCTTTCAAGGTTTCAGGCTTTGATACCCTACCCATACGGTGATCTAGACTTATGACTTCTCGCCTTTGCATTAGTTATACAATGGTTTATTAGTTGCTTGACTTAGGTTTCTCATAGGTTACTTGTAGGGGTTATTATGCTTGTGTCCTGAGTCAGATAGGGGTTGAAAAACACACAACCTTTATGGAGGATTACCTCTTCGAGGGGGGGGTCTAACCGACTGGTTGTTAAGCCTACATGGGCCCTTATAACTGATTTTTTTACCTCCAAACTTTAGCAGGGAGTCTCAGGTCCCTCTTGGACAAGGCATACCTTCTTTAGCGAGGGAGGCCACTCAACCACTTTAGCCCGTTTGCATGCATATTGGTCATTTGACTTTTTGGTATGCTCTTTGATTACTAGTTGGCCATAGGATATATTTTTATTTGTTGAGAGTCATAAGTTGTCATGGAGTCGAACCAGCTTCCTCGTAGGTCATGTCGGTTGTTATAGCTACCACCGGTTTTCAAGCTATTGCCTTCTAAAAGGCGTAGAGTTATCAGGAGTAGTACACACAAATCCACTTTTTAGACTTGTGATCCCACAAGGATGAGTACTGAGTCTAGTATTCAGAGCACTGGGAGTTCATCAACTCCCAATCCCACTATAGTTAATTTCACTCCTTCGACACCTGTAACCGCTACAGTTGCAGTGTCGAAGGCCTACAACGGTACTATGGATCAACCCATAGTCAATGCTTTGTTTTGCCTCTAAGCCTTTTGGGGGTTTCGGCCACTCGCTGAGTTACAATGTTCAGACCATCCCCATGGCTACTAGTCTATTTTCTTATGGTATGCCAATTTTCTTTTCACAGTCTTCGACTGCCATCCCAGTTGTTGGCCATAATGCTACCCTTGGACTTGGGAGCACTACACCTCCTTACACTCCCTTTCTATTTGGTAGCTCTCATGTTCCCCAAGCGAATCCTAATGTAGGAAGTATCCCCTTCCCTAACCCCAGGTATAATCCTTCTACGGATGGATGGAACAAATAAGCTAGAGGACAAGTTTCGCCCTATATCCCTATTCCCTCAGTGCCAAATTCAACCAATA
Source organism: Picea sitchensis (assembly GCA_010110895.2). Classification (NCBI taxonomy): domain Eukaryota; kingdom Viridiplantae; phylum Streptophyta; class Pinopsida; order Pinales; family Pinaceae; genus Picea; species Picea sitchensis. Next base: position 1,339 of record SNQJ01S0259177.1, on the reverse strand, counting down.
CTTTTGGCATAACGAATCCACTTCAATCCTTTGGATTCCCAATCAGAGGAGGTCATTATTATGTCTTGAGCACCCCCCAACCTAGATCTAAACCAGTTGGGGGCAGTTTTAACAACCCTCAGTTTGGAGCTAATCCAACCGGGGGCAATTTTCATAACCCTTATCAGAAAATTCCTTCTAGAATGGTGCCCAATCCATATTTCATGAATCCACCTGGAGGCGGGTCTTTTAATTCCAAACAAGGTTCTGGTCCTTACCAGAACCCTGGATGGAACGCAGCTCCTAATACTCAGTCTTTTGCAGAAGGATGGGATCATGTGTTGCAACCTCGTATTCCCTTTCTGGCTACGCTTAATCTGCTAGATTTGTCTAAACCAATGAATGACCTGGTGAGTCATGATCCCACATGGCCCCCTGTCCCCACCAAGATTCTGTCAGACATTCCAAAGTTTGAAGGTGAGAATGGCGAGGACCCTGGCGATCATGTCACTACTTTTCACCTCTTGTGCTTATCGAATTCTTTGAATCATGATTCTATTAGATTACGATTGTTTCAGCACACTCTTATCGATATTGTGTCACAATGGTATATTGAGATAACTAGGGGAACATATGGGTCTTTTCAAAAGTTAGTGCTAGCCTTTCTTTACCATTTTCAACTACCCGTTCGTTATGATGTTGGCCTTGAACTTTTGTCAACTTTACGCCAGGGTTCTGGCACTCATATTTTAGACCATATCCAGGAATGGCATAGGAAAAGATGGTTAGTTAAGACTCCCATACCCCCGAACTTTCTTTTAGAATGGTTTTTAAAATCTTTGCACGCTCCTATTTCAAAGGACGTTGCAACTTCTGGGGTCTTCAATGAGGAAGAGGCCAGTTTTAGAGCCCAACAATTCGATTTGATCTATGCTCAGTCTGGGATGTTATACCACCATCTTCCCAACGTACCACGGTCGACTCATGATCCTAGACAGGGTCCTGGGCCCCATGTCGATGTCATTGTGGGGTCCACCAATGTAATGTCTATAGACTCGAAAACGAATTATGCCAGAGGACCAGCTTCATATGGATCCTCCAAACCCACCCAATCGACGGATGTACATTCTATGCAGTCGTCGAAAAACCCAAATGGTGACCAACAACCAAATGGGAATAAACGGAAAGGTCAAAATGATCATGGAGGTGGGAAGAATAAACCCAAGGATAAGAATAATAATTGAAAAAAGAATGATAATACTGAAGAGGGCATGAAGGAAAAGCGTAAGGTTAAGTTTCCTTGTAAACTTTGTACAAATGAACACCTTACACACTTATGCCCCAAACTTGCAGAAGCTGC
>SNQJ01S0259176.1:0-12342 GCA_010110895.2 Picea sitchensis | reverse complement strand
CTACACAACCGCATTCTAACTTGGGATAACCTAAGGAAAAGGGGATTCACAGGTCCATCAAGATGTCATCTTTGTCAAGCCCAAGAAGAAACAACAAACCACCTCCTCGACGAATTCGCCTACACTACAGAACTTTGGGACTGGGCGACAAGTATCTTCCACCAGTCTGACAGGATCCAAGGTAACATTTCCGCAACCATCAGTCTCTGGAAAGAGAACTACAACGAACAAGAAGAGGTGAACCTCTGTTGGATCCTCACCCCAGGAATGATCATATGGTTGATATGGAAGGAAAGGAATCGACGCATTTTCAGAAACCAAAGCTGGCCCGAAGGGAAGATCAAGGAAACAATAATCTCCACGATACAAGAGATGGTGCAGAGCCGCAACTGCCAAGTAGGTAGAGTGAAACCCACAGATCATGATTCCCGAGTCGTAGAGGTCTTCCACTTGAATGGTGGACGCAACCCCAATCAGTGCAGACGGTCACTACAACTCCAAGTAGGTGAGCGCAACTGGAAACCGCCACCTTCAGGCTCCCTCAAGTTGAATTTCGACGGGGCGGCGAAAGGAAACCTAGGGAGAACAAGTTTAGGAGGAGTAATCATGGACAATAAAGGAAACATCATCCGAATGTATGCTGGAAGTCTGGGCAACTCAACCAACAATGCCGCAGAATTCGGAGCCCTGGAGACTAGCTTGGAGATTCTAAGTCAGGAGGGGATGACAAACACCATAGTGGAAATAGATTTTGCGTTGGTTATAAACACAGTAAGAAAACTCCAAAACGGTACCAGAATGGGCAAAATCCAGAGGCACTGGCAATTGGCCCACTTACTGCAAAAAATCCAGGAGCACTTGCGGATAGGGATCACTGTGGAGTTGCGCTGGGTTCGGAGGTTAGCAAATGGACTGGCAGGCATAATAGAGAACGAGGGGGTCGATAACAAAGGTCCATAACTGGACACAATCTGGAGCAACATCCCGCAAGGTCAATTTCGAGCAGATTGCACCCAAATTGTGACAAAAGACTGGGACAACAATAGTAGTACGAAAGATTACGACAAGAATGGAGGTGCAACATGCACTGAAGGGCACGTAGGTTCTAGACAAAATCTGATTGCCCACCAATCAAACAAGGATACAAATGCAAACACATATCACACATCAGGCGAAAGCATGACACCATGGTCCTGTCAATAGAAATAAGTATAGAGGGTACCTGTGGGAAAGCATAATAGATAACCTACAGGCGGTGAAGGACGAAGGACGAAAGGGTTCACCAAGGCCAAGTTTGGGCACACTTCACCCAAGTACCATTATGGGACGGGGAAATGAATGGTGTACAACATGCAGGGCAAAGCATTGGCGCAGGTATTACGGCAAGGTCATCATGTGCACATGCTCTGGAACAGAGGATACTGACCAGAAAGACCACCTTGATGAGCAGGCCATGATTGCAAGGATGGGACCACAACTGTGTTGGCTCCATAAAATAAGGTACAACAGAAAGAACCATAGATTGGAGCAAAGTAATTATAGGGGCACCTTACATACCAGAAAGAGTTGAAGTGAAACAGGGGAAGAACCCAACGTAAAAAATACCACCTGCAAGCGAAGATGGTACGCATGAAGAAAACTAGCAGTAAGAGAGGCCCCCAGGGGACTGAACCTCCGCAGCGTGCCTGGAGGATGACAAGGATCGAACAGGCGGCAAGGGAAGCAAAGAGTACCTTCCTCAAGTAGGTAGACATAAAGGGGAAGACGATCATCAAAATATGGGAGAGAAAACTCAACAATGCTCGCAGGGGCAAAGCCTGGACAAAACTAACTCAGGAATCAGGGGGGATAAGGGACCTCGGAGCCACACAACCTAGGACAACTCTCTACCACAGGATGGTGGAAGAAGCCCAGAGAACAAAAATTCTAATAGGTAAGATGTGTGCGGACCGGAGGGAGACCAACAGGACAGAAACTAGAGAACAAAAGAAGGTGCTCAGAGGTATTCTGAACCACCTCAACAACTTGGAGGTGGGGGCAAAAAGACTTGCAGAGGACCAGCGAAGCTAGCAGGAAAAACTGGAGTGGATGGCAGGGAAATTCCATCTCTATTTATGCTATGTCCACCATATAGACATTACTCCAGCCAACAGAAATGGAACCCCAACGTGCATAAAAAAGATACACCCGATGGAGAAAAGGGAGGAGAACGAGGCAAGGCAGGAAGGAGATGAAGAGCACCCCATCAACCTGGACTAGCGCAAGATGAGCCCTAGTCAAGTCTCTCAGTGTAGGAGCTAATCCCACTATGCTTATGCTTTCTTTGTTTTCGTTATGCTAGCGTTTTTCAAACTAGATTATGGAGGTTTGGGTCAGTTTCCCATGGTGATGAAACAAGCCTACCCTGCTATATTAGACATTGCATCCCTGGGACCCCAGATCTGGTTTCCATTGTGGCAGATCTTGGGAGCCCCTGCATCTTTTTTTGTACTATAATTTTCTATAGTAATATAGATTCTCACACTCATTTACAAAAAAAAGAAAAAGAATGCAAAAGGTTTAGAACCAGATTTCTTTTAACGAATTGCTTGTGCAACTTACTGAAGCGATTACACAGTGAGGGCAGGGGTAGCTCCAAGGAAGAGATTATTGAAAGGATTAATTCAACAGAAGAAAAACGAAATGTTTGTTTCAAAGGATTAATTCGAAATGTGTGTGCAACCTTCTGAAGCGATTACACTAAGGATTCTTTCAACAATAAAAACTAAATAAAAAATGGGCTCGTTTAATGGTCATTCAACAAAACGAAAAGTAGTAGAAGATCACAACAAGAAACAGTCAATCACAGGAGTAGAAGATACGCCAATCACAGCAAGGATTAAACATTCAACGTATATTTTATCATTCACATGAAGGCACAATATTAGAGATCAACCAAGAACAATCAACATGGGTAGACAACTAGGAACAATTATCCTTCGCTCATCATACATGCACAGAAAAGCAGGGCATTAGAATCTATAGGTCTATAAACATCGAAGTGACGACCGTCGATTCGGCTCCTGGCCAACTGCTCAGGCATGGACTGATGATCTAGGGATAAGGACAGAAGATAAAGCACAATTCCTCATAATAATCAATAAAACAAAATAGAACAACCGTAGCAATCAAGGACCGAGCTGCCAAGGGAATCAATTCAAATACAGCAAGTGTAAATCTATGATGACTTTAAGTTATCAACTAAAAATTCTGAGTAAAACACATTTCTTTACACAATAGAAGTAAAAACACTGAGTAAAACACATTTATTTTCACAATAGAGGTACAATAATGAAAGTGCAAGAGTAATATTAATCTACCATTCAAATAAACACATGCGCACCATAGCCCAGGGCGACAACTCCGAGTCATTGTCCCACGCGCGCTTCGTCCAACTCCCGCCTGCCGACCAATGTGACTTCACCGGTACCTCCCAGCCAACACTAGGTGGAATCTTCTTCCGCCTGAGCCCCCTGAGCCACAAAGGGGCCGCACACACTATACTAGAGAAGAACTAGCTCCCAACTCATGTTGCAAGGTCGAGCTACCACTCATTACCCGAGATGGGTATCCCAACTCCCATAAGATAAGTCAGTCCAGACAAAAATTCTGGAGTGTAACGTTACACATAAAAATCAGATCTCTACTCCTCCTCCTCCATCCTTTTTATAGAGGTTTTAAGTGATTTTTCCCTAAATTCTCATTTAATTTTTTTTTCCTTATTTTAATTAGCATAAAACCTCCCCTGTACACATGTCATCCATCCCCCTAGTTGCACCAGAAATTAAATTCATTATTTATTTAATTATTCCTATTTCTCTCACTCACCAAAAAACATTCCTAAAAACGCTCCTTGGTGTCCCCATATTCCCTTACACATTTTAAATGACTTACGCCTTTACTAAATTCCTAGATGAATTCATAATTAAAAAGTTCTTAAAGGCAATATTCCTTACTAAGTTAGTCATTCAACTTTTTCCTTATGTTTCCCTTTTTCTTTATGTTTTCCCTTTTTCCCTTAGTTTCCTATTTCTTTTAAGTTTCCCTCTTTTCCCTTTTTATCTAAAACTCAAATTAGCAAGTGTAGAAAAATCGCCTTTTACCCCCTTTTCTTTTTAATTAATAAAATTTAGTTAGCATATGTAGAAAAACAATCATTTCCTTTTAAAAATTTAATCCCATAATATAATTTGATTTTAATAAATTAATTGAATTTCTTATCCTCTTCTCATCACATGTTTAATTAAGATTTATTATTTTTGACCACAAGTTTCACTTAGCCCTTGATTTTAATTTCACTAGGCTGGGCGACATTTTTATTAGGGGAAATTTTGAAATCTTACTTATCACATAATTCGTTCTAATGACGTTTAGGTTTATTAACTTACCAGATAAAAATGCGATGTGTCCTTCAGGATGCACTAGGTGCTCCAAGGGTGCCACTCGCCTCTCTCCATTTTCCTTGTGCGACGTGCCCTTCAGGACGCACTACGTGCTCCAAGGGTGCCACTCACCTCTTTCCGTTTTCATTGTGCGATGTGCCCTTCAGGACGCACTACGTGCTCCAAGGGTGCCACTCACTTCTTGACTGACTTGGTAGACATAAAAAACCCCTGGAGTCAATACTCCACCAGGTGATATTGTGGGAGACTAAGGGCCTATAAGGAATAAGGCCCCTGCCTTATTGCGTGCCCCTTAGAATCATCATGAGCGACTATCACAGTTTGCCCTCGCGACATCGTGGGTATTCTCGAACTAGGTAATTGTTAACCTACATTTCGAGCCACGACGAGAGTGCTAGTAGGCTGTGGCAGGGCTGCTGTCCGCACCTCTCCCTCAAGGTCTTTGGTTTTCATGCGTGACCCCTCTACTCCACATGTGAGTCTGTTCGACAAGCTATTGTCAGCATGCATCATCATCAAATAATGTCAGCAATAATAATCAATCATCATATCATCTAATCAGATGTACATATGTCATATCAACAAAAATCAAACCCCAATAGTTCACTCCCTGACTCAATCTGGAGTCCAAGGGGTTTCATCGATGCCTCTGCATCCTCGAGGTCCAAAGTCCCACACACTCAGGAGAACCCAATCAATAGCACCTGTCTATGTAAACACACAAATTAACATATCATCATATCCATAATTCCTGATAATCATAATCAAACGACCAATAAAATAATAATCCGGATCACTTGCAAGAAAGTGTCCTCAAAGAATAAGTTCGCTCAGTGCGTGCAAGAGTGAGAAGTTACAAACCTGTACCTCAATATGTACCATTAACGAGTGCATCAACCATGCACCAAATATGTACCAATCATGCATCAAATACACATAAACTATGACTCATCAAGATGTACCTACATCATCAACTATACACCTCATGTATGTGCCAACTCATCAACTACTTGTCTCAACCATGTACACAACATGTACCTCAACCAAAATCCTCATCAATTTCATCATCAAAATCTGATTAAAACAACTCTGTAATAGACTTTGGTGTATGCGAACCACACTTGCAAACCTTCCTCAACTTTAACAACAAAGAGACTAGCATTTTCATCAAACTTTACTTTAGTCTCACGGCTAATTTTGGATTAGTCAACAACCTAACTTGAAATAATCATAACCATGTGCACCAGCCCAGTGAAAAAAGATATGAAAATAGTAAACAATATTCTTGATGTCTTTTTATGCAATTCCTCCGGGTTTCTCTATTCCATTTTTGCTATAACTCAGAAAAGGAGTTATAGAAAAAATGGCATGCCTTGTTGAATTCTGGCTTATTCGTAGAGAGAACTTGTAGAACATGCCTTGCATAATGTTGTTGTATGGATCTGAAAATGGTACGCATAATGCCAAAAACTATACTATAGCCAATACATTTGGTCTTACTAAATTTAGTCTGTTATGAAGAAGTTATGGCACGTTTTTACCCGAAACACCTGTTTTGGAGCTAGTTTCATGACTAGCCACAAACCCTATTTTCCACGGAGTGTAACTCCCAAAATACAACGATCCTATAAAGATGAATTTTTTATCACGATACTTGGATATGTTTCCTTAAGAGCCTCCCAATTCCACAGTCTGAATCATTATAGAAAAAACCTTATTAGAAATGGTGAGATGAACTGTAAATAACATACCTTAGAAAGCATTATCAAAAGAATTTATCCTCCCTTGAATTCGACCTTTACTTCACCTTCCCTCTGAAATTAGCCTTAGATATCCTTTGGTTACCTGATTCACTTGTAGATATTTGATATTCTCAAGTTTAATTAAAATGAGAGACCCTTGCCTCTTATTTAGCATACTTTTGTGTAATATCCTTAAGGGGTTACTTACTAATCATCTTAAACCACTTTCCTTATATTATGTTTAACCCTTCTAACCACTTGTCCACTTGGTAATTTTATCCATTAACTTTATTATTTAAATAATTTATTTTGTATCAAATTTGACAAAATACACTCATCACTTCCTTTATTATTTAAATAATTTCTTTTTTGCAACCCACTTTGACTACTTTGACCTTTTGGGGCTTCTAGATGACTCATGAGGGTTCTCCAACTTCACATAGCCATAACTCTAACCATGATGAGTTATGTGATATTCATACCGGAAATGGCATGACATGTAATATCCATCCTAGAATAGTCTTATTTAAATAATTTCTTCTTTGGACTACTTTGACCTTTACAGGGCTTCTAGATGACTCATAGAGGTTCTCAACTTCATATGGTCATAACTCTAACCGTGAGGAGTTATGTGGCGATTACACATACCAACTTGGAAATGGCATGACATTTAATATCCATATATAATAGTCTTACCTTCAAATATGTAAAACTCATACCATTATACATCAAACAAACTTGGGTCCATTACCCAAACCTTTGTGCTACAGAATTCTACAGACTTTCTTCAAGGGTTGACACATCAATGAAAACCAACCCAAATAATAAACAATCTCCCCTGGCATTGATGGAAACACTCTGATGCAATACTAAATTCATATCACTCATGCTCCACTTGTGACCATTGCTCCCCATGGAACCATGCCTCAATGCTCTTTCTCCAAGCATTTAACTTTGCATTTGATAAATCTCTCTCCCCTTTGTCATCAATGACAAAGGTATCTTTCCATCTCGGGCTGCTCCCCTAACTAAAATCTTCTTGAAACTGATGTCCCAACACGAAACTTCCCTCTTTATAGTGCTTCCTCATGTAAATCTAAGACATATAGATAAACATTCAAAACATTCATTTTGGAGTAGAAATTACTCAGTCTCTAGTGAAGATACTCAAAAGGCTTCCTTGGAAGTGATTTGTAAAGATGTCTGCCACTTGTTCTTTTGTGCGCTATATTCAACTTTGATGTTCTTCTCTGTAACTTGTTCCAGTAGAAAGTGATAATTTATTGGAATGTGCTTCATCTTGGAGTGCATCACTTTAGGTTGTTTGAGATAGAGATGGTGCTTGTATTATCACAATAGATTGGAATGGGCTCATCATACTCAACTTTTGTATATCTGTCAAAGTTTGTTTCATCCATAGAACACGAGTACAACATCCTGTTGCTGCAATGCATTCTTGTTTGTGAATAAATATACTATTGATGATTATTCTTTTCTTATCCAAGATACTAAACACTCACCCAAGTAGAATATTTCCCCACTGGTGCTTCTTGATCATCAATGAACCCCTCCCAATCTGCATCTATGTAGGAAATAGAAGTGATAAGATCCTTTCCTTTTGGATACCTGCATCTATGTAGGAAATAAGTGATAGATCCTTTCCTTTTGGATACCATAACCCGAACTCTTTTGTTCTTTTGAGATATCTGAAAATCCTCTTCACTACTAATACATTTGATTCATTTGGTGCTGCTTGAAATCGTGCCACCTGTCCAACTTCCTGCATTGCATTTGGTCTATATGCTCTCACATATAGTAAGACACCAATCGTTGACCTATATTGCCTCTGGTTTGTAGACTTTGAATCATCATCTTTTCTCAACTTGTAACTGGTTTCCATAGGAGTGGTAACTGGTTTGCAATCTTCCATTCCAAACCTCTTTAACATTTCTCTGATGTACTTAGTTTGAGAAATAAAAATTCCTTGGTTTCTTTTACGTATCTTAAGACTCAGAAAGAAGGATAGTTCTTCGAGTAATGGAATTTCAAATTCATTCTGCATATCCTTTGCAAATTTCTGGCTTAACTTGTCATCAATACTTCCAAAAATAATATCATCAACATAAACTTCAATTAATAAAATACTATCTTGAGTTACCCCTATGTAGAGGTTGCTGTCTGCACTTCCTTTTCTAAACCAGTTGCCTGCTGTAGATATTTATCCAGTCTAGAGTACCATGATCTAGGAGCCTGTTTTAGACCATACAAGGCCTTCTTCAATTTACACACATAATCTGCATTCTCTTACAACTGAAATCCTTTTGGTTGTTCAATGTAGACTTCTTCTTCAAGTTCCCCGTTTAGAAAAGATGATTTCACGTCCATTTGATACACTTTAATATTCTTGGATCATGCACAAGCTAAAAATAATAAGATTGCTTCCATTCTGGCAACTGGGAAAAATGTCTCTTCAAAGTCGATTCCTTCAAGTTGTGTGTATCCTTTACATACCAATATAGCTTTTTTCCTTGTAACATGTCCATCTTCATTCAATTTATTTCTGAAAACCCACTTTGTGCCAATCACATTCTTATTCTTTGGTCTTGGAACCAATTCCCAAGTGTCATTCCTCTCTATTTGATCCAATTCTTCATCCATGGCCTTATTCTAGAATTCATCCTTGTTGGCCTCTTCAAATCTACTTGGTTCAATTGTAGATAAGAGTGATAGGTGCGTTTGTTCTGGTGAACATATTCTTCTTCTAGTCTCAACTCTTGCATGTTTGTTTCCAATAATCTGATATGAAGGATGATTCTTCTGTACTCATTTTCTAGGTGTCTTTGGAGGCACTTGCTGAACTTTCTCTTCTACTTCTGTATGATCCTCTTCATCTTCCCCTTCTACTTCTTCTTCATCTTCTGCTTCTTCTTCGTAAAGTTGTTCCATTGATTCATTTTCTTCTTCCTTTAATTCTCGTCCACCTGTTTCATCAATTGTTACATTGATGCTTTCCACAACTTTGTTCAACCTCAGATTGTAACACTTGTATGCTTTCCTTGTACTTGAGTAACCAACAAGTACTCCTTTGTCCACATGAGAGTCAAACTTTTCCATTCTGTCATCTTCTCTTTTGATGTAGCATTTGCTTCCAAATACTCTGAAGTGCTTCACATTTGCTGGTATTCCTTTCCATAGCTCATAGGGAGTTTTGTCATTGTTGTTTCTGAGGATTATTCTGTTTTGAATGTGAACTGCTGCATGCACTGCATGTGTCCAAAAAATGTTTGTCAATTTTGAATCCATTAGCATTGTTCAAGCCATTTCCTATATTGTACTATTCTTTCTTTCAACAACTCCATTTTTTTGAGGTGTCCTAGCAACGAAGAATTGCCTTTTTATTTCATGCCTGTTGCAGTAGTCCATAAATTCCTTTGAAGTGAACTTTCCTTCGTTATCAGATCTCAAACATTTGATTTTTGAATCCATTTCATTTTCAACCACTTCCTTGTAGACCTTGAAGTTTTCAAAAACTTCTGACTTATTCCTGAGAAAGAAAACTGCAGTCATTCTTGTATAATCATCAACTAATAACATAAAGTATTTCTCACCTTTTAAACCCTTTGTTGTAGTTGGTTCAAATAGATCAATATGCACAATTTCTAGTGGTCTTGTTGTTGAATGTTCCTTTGATTTGAACCTGGTCTTTGTTTTCTTTCCTTGTTGACAATGCTTGCATAAAGTGTTGGTTGGTTTCATGATTTGGGGCATTTATCTAACTGCTTCCTTTTTGTTGACTTTGACAAGGTTATGATAGTGTATGTGACCCATTCTTCTGTGCCATAGCCAACTTTCATCTTGCTTTCCTAGACAACACTTTTCATTTCCAATTTCACTTAATACATATATGTTGCTTGAAGTTCTTGCAGCTGTTGTAATCAATTTTCCTGAACCTTCTTTTCTTATCTCGCACTTCTGTGAATCGAAATTAATTTTATGACCTTGGTCACACATTTGACTTACACTTAGAAGATTATGTTTCATATATTCTACTAGTAGAACATTTTCTGCCTTGGTATTCTTGTTTCCAATTATGACTGTGCCTTTTCCAATTATTTTCGCTGAATCATCATTTCCGAAGGAGACTGATCCATCTATTTTCTTTCTTAATGTATGAAACCTGTCTTTATCACATGTCATGTGTTTTGAACAACCACTGTCAACATACCAACCATGTTTCTTCTGCTTAGATTGTAGAGTGAGTGTGCATTCTTCATTGCTATACTGATTCTGCTTTCTTATCCATGTCCTTTTCTGAGGTTCTTGTCTGTGACTGTTGTAGTTTTGTTGTGGTTCTCTAGGAGGGATTGTCATTCTACAATTTTTGGACATGTGTCCAATTTTTTTGCATTTGTAGCATTCCACTTCAGTGCTCAATTATTCAAACCTATTGTAGCTTCTTCTTCGTGTTTCAATAGGCCTTATTGGATAACCATTTTGTGTATGAATTTCAAAGTTGTTTATGTTCCTCCTATTAGCTCTGCAATTTACAACTTTATTTCCAAAATTATTGCATGCATAACATAAACCAAAAAATATAGTTTGATACCTAGGAGTTGAAGATCTTTTGAAATGAGTTACTTTTATGAATCCTTCTTCTTCCCGAGGCCTATTTATTTCTGTCGGTCATTGATTCTGAAATCTGAATCTTCTCGGTGGGGGAGTGTCCCTGTAATCTTCCTTGTAGGTCTTCCTATCCTCTTTGATTGTTTCTGCATAAATTTTTGGATATGTTTCTTGTTCTGTTGTTTTGGAGATTGATCCCTTTTCTCTCTCATTGTATCAAAGTCCAGACTTGTCATGATGAGGCTTTTGATTGCTGATAATGTCATCCAAAACTTTTGAGTTGTTCTGCATATTTTTGTTTTGAAGATTCTTTCTCAATGTGACAATCTCTGCTTCCAAATTTCCAATGATCTTGTCTCTTTATTCTAGATGTTCTTTGAGGGATTCTTCAATTCTTTTATCTTCTTCTATTTGAACCTTCAATTTCATGATCATTTGTTCTAGTTCTTGATTGTCTTCTTTCTTGTCTATTTCTACTTGTAGATTCTTGTTTTTCTTCTTTTCTCTTCTTATAACTTATGCCTCTTCATATTATTATTTGGTGTATTCTTTATCAAATTCTTCTACTACCATGAATATAACTCTTTTTGTCTCACTGTCACTAACTTCATCTTCATGTGATGAGGAGATGTCTTCTTTGGTGCATAAGATTTTCTTGAAAGCTTTCTTTTTGGTTCTTTTGCTTTTATATTCTTGTTTGCTATTTGAGTAATCTTCATCATTCCTCTTATTTTTCTTATGGGGACATTTGTTAGCAATATGACCAATACCATCACAATTAAAACAAATAAATGGAATCTTAACTTTATATCTGTCGTTGGTTCCCTTGTTCAATCTTTTGACAAAGTTGGCCACTTCTTCTTCATCATCTTTTGAGAAGTCACTACTGCTGCTATGTTCCTTTTTCTTTCCCTTTTGCTTTGACTTTTTGGATGCTTTGAAAATTGCTTCTTTTATATCTGGATTTTCCTTTTCAGTTCTCATTTCATATGTTGTGAAGATTCCATGTAGTTCGTCCATGCTTATTGAGTCTAGCTCTGCTCTTTTTTCTAGTGTTGATATCTTAGGATCAAATTTCATAGGAAGAGATCTTAGTACCTTTTGAAAAATTACAGATTCTTCAATTTCTTCTCCCAATCCTATGATTGCATTCACTTTTTCATGGACTCATAAGAAGTAAGCCGCAATATTCTCATCTTCTTTCATCTTTAGTTGTTCGAATTGAACTCTGTAAGTTTGAAGTTTTGCTGCTTTGACTTTTGAATTTCCTTCATAAATATTTTGAAGTTTGTCCCAAATCTCTTTAGCGGATTTACAATGTACAACTTTGGTATATACCGATTCACCAAGACCATTCATAAGTGAATTTGTGGCTTTGGAATTATTTTGACTGAGTTGCATTACTTTTTCACTTGTTGGAGAAACTGCCGGTTCTTTGTATCCATCTACTACCGATTGCCAAATTTCAAATCCCTATGCATGTATATATGTTTTCATCCTTCTTCTCCATAATTCATACTTCTGTCCATCAAACT
>SNQJ01S0259173.1:0-12342 GCA_010110895.2 Picea sitchensis | reverse complement strand
TTTCTTATTTATATAGTCTTCCAACTGGTGTGAATTTGAATCATTGTGTCTTTTGATATTTGAACCATTGTACCTTTTCATTTAAATGATAATATTAAAATTTAAATAATATCATTTTCCTTTTATCCTTTATTCATAATGCTCATGATTTAACTCTCTTAATCATGACTGTGTGTCGGTTATTTTGTCTTCATGAGTTGATCATAGACATGGATCGACTCATTATATCATACTCATGCTTCTGCTGCGTTTTCATTTCACCAACAGATCATATTTGATCTTTTATCAATTGTTTGTATTTGTTCTAGTGTTAATTCTCTGTTGAATTAAATCTGTATGAGGTGCTTCCTTCAAACCATTTTCATATGACCATAGGAAAAAAATCACGAGCTTATTGATTTAAGCGTTGCCTCCTTTTTTTCCCTTTGTTTCTTTATTCTATACGACCGCAGATGGTGACTAGGCACTAAGATAAATAAGTGCTTGATCACTTTTCAAGATTGGCGGTCATTTTTAATCGCACGATGATATGGATCACTGTCATTACTTCATCCTTCACGACTTCCAGCCTCTTTACAAATCTCACGAATAAAAGATGCGTGTCTATAATCTTCAATGATTAAGAACATTCTCTGAAGTAGATCAACGGTTAGCGTCAGTTCATGGTTTATGCTTATTCTATCCTTCCATTATACTTGATCAACAATCAATAATGATCCTGAATTAGATCAACAGTTAGCATTAACTTTGGCCTTCGTCACTTCAGGTGATTTCTCCTTCACAGTCCTTCAATATTTCGTAGTTCATTTCACCAAAGTAGATTAGACGGTTGAATTTTATTTGCACGATGAATGGTTGTCATTCATTTCAAAACTTCAGGACTTCGAGTATTTACTGGTGGTGAAACTCTAGGACTACAAACTCCCAAAGTGACATAACTTGTTGACGTCACTTGTTGACGTGGTAGTGACTGAGTGGCTACCACATGTCACTTAGATTTGTGACTTACGCATACCTGAAATGCCAACTGCACTTTGACACTTGTCATCATCTGATTGTACCATGTCTCCTTGCTGACGTAGTCTTGTTGACATGGATCTCCTCATGTGGCACATGTTCTTCTCCTGGATATAATGGTTGTCCTAACTCCCGAAATGTATCTCAGATCGACAGTTGAGAGTGACTTTAGAACTTCGGCCTTCGGGTGAACTCATATGTTATGAATTCTTTTTCACTGAAGTGGTCAGCACCGAAGTTGATGATTATTTTGATCCAATGACCATCATGTATTGTCCAGATCCGATGGTCCTCATTTAACCCAATAAATATTAACTCAATCCAAAGGCTATCGGGAATTCAGGTATTCGGGATCTTAGGCCTTTTTCCTTGCTTATCCTATCCTTCTACTTTCCTTGATCCAATGGTCGGGATATTTCCCANTTCGGAACACTTTGTGGCTTACCCTTTCCTTCCACAAAACTTGACCCAACAATCGGGATACTTCCCAAAGTGTTCCTCAGATTGGACGACTCATGTCTACTTTAGGTCTTCGGCCTTCGGGTAATCTTACTTGTTCTCAAACCTTTTCTGCCAAAGTGGTTAGCACCAAAGTTGACCACTGCTACCTTGGCGTGCTGTAAATAGATCAACGGTTGAGGGGTTTTCCAGATCCGACGGTTGACATTCACTTCGGAAATTCAGGGCTCTGGCCTTCATCTTTGCTTATCCTATCGTTCCACTCAACTTGATCCAAAGGTTGAGAATTCTCTCATAGTATATCAACGATCAGGGATGATTGCAGGGTCCCAACTAGCATGACATTTAAAACTATCATCGAGCTATGTAATGGAAACTTCACCCTGGTATTGAAACCGATGCCAACTGTAGATCTATTGGCGGGTGACGATGACAGTCTAGACTATTTGTGGGATTGGAATTAATGGATTGTTTAATTCTCCCTTTGCGCTCCACAATCAATCCATGTCCTTGATCTGACACTTTCATATCCAATGGTCATGACTTGATATGATCATTGACCAGTCCTTCGATGGTCCTTCTCTTTGTAACTCCCAGATCTGACGGTCCTGGTTTGTCCCATGAGGATTTCGATCTTGATGGAATTTCTATAATGCACTCTTCCTTTTGAGCTTTGATCTCTGCATATTGTCTAACATTTTCATTCTCTGCATACTATTTGACATGTTCATTCTCTATTAACTATTATACTGTTGAAATCAATGAAAATTTCATCAATGATAACTCAATGAAAATTCATCATAACAACTTATCATCACATCACAATGACATCGACTGTTGACATCGATGACAACATATCAATGAAAATATGTCCAACACCACTAACAACACAAATTTAGAGGGATAAGTTAGCTCCACCAGTGATGAGGTAGCCCCATTAGTAGTTCCAGCACAGAGGGAGCCAAATTTCAGAGGAAGTCAACCCTCAGGATCGAGTGGGGAGGAGCAACCTCCCAGGACACTTCAAAGGAGATTAGACTTGAGAGGAGGTCAGTAGGTTCAGAGGGAGAAAATGGATCTGGAGATTGTATAGACTTAGAGGGAGACTGATCTCAAAGAGAGTTAGTTGGATCAGAGGGAGAGTCAACCATTTAGAGGGAGTTCCCCCTCAAGTTCAGGTGGGATAGAGGCATCTTCCAGGACTGGAAAATAGGTGTCATGGGTTGAAGAGGCCAAACAGGAGGTTCAGAGGCAAGAGTCTTCTAGGAAATGTGTTCCCTCCATGGAGGATTCATTTGTTTCAGTAGGTTTTGTTATAGTGACACAGGAAGTAGCCAAACAAGAAGACTAGGAAGTAGGTTTTGCTTTAGTCACAGAGGGAGCAGCCAGTGAGGCAGATTGGATAGTAGGATTTACTTTAGTGATCGAGGATGCAACCAATCAAGAGGATTGGAGTGAAAATGAGGTAAGAGACCCATTTTCTATGGTGACAAAAGGAGCAACCATTCTAGAGGATTGGAGTGCAAATGAGGTAGGAGACCCATTTTCTACAGTGACAGGGCGAGCAACCAGTCTAGAGGATTGGATTGCAGATGAGGTAGTATACCCAGTATGGAAAATAGAGCTAATTCTAGTACTAGAGGTACATCCAGATAATGGTGGATGGGATACCTCCCTCGCTAAGAGGGAGTGTTGATTTTTGTAGCTCTGAGAGATATTCCCACAAGAGGCTAGGGTGTCAGGCATGTGGGAATCTTATTTGGAACCATATTAGCATTTTGTTTCATTGAAATTAGACTTGGGATGGTGATGGGCTTTGTGGGCTTGTGTTGGGGCTTCACACTCACAAATAAAGTCTAATTTGATGTTGACTTGTGGAGGGGCTTCTATGTTGACCCCTAGGACTTGTATATAAAGGAGAGAGGTCATTGTGACATTTGCAAATTGTGGAAGAATGGAGTTAGAATAAATGAGTCTACACTCATACTAGGAGGCTTGGTGATTTCAACAAAGGGAAAAGTTTGCAAGGTGGCGAATCGAGCCTGGGAGAAAGGAATTTGCAGAGAGCAAAGTGTACGGAAGTGTTTGTACATATATGTGGTTTGTAGTGGGACAAAGCACGTATATATAGGGGTTGCAAGAGGGTGAATACTGTATGTACTTGGTTTGACAGTAGGTGAATCGCCTATCAGTATTTGGGCAAGAGCAAGTCCGTACATGATAACATGTGACGTCAACAGGTCGTACAGATCAGACGAATTGTGTCTACTTCGAGACACTTTGTGGCTTACTGTGTCCTTCCACTAAACTTGATCCAACAGTCGGGATACTTCCCAAAGTGTTCCTCAGATCAGACGAATCATGTCTACTTCAGGACTTCGACCTTTAGGTAATCTTACTTGTTCTCAAACCTTTTCTGCCGAAGTGGTTAGCGCCAAAGTTGACCACTGCTACCTTGGCGTGCTCTAAATAGATCAACGGTTGAGGGGTTTTAGAGATCCGACGGTTGACGTTCACTTCGGGACTTCAGGGCTCTGGCCTTCGTCTTTGCTTATCCTATCCTTCCACTCAACTTGATCCAATGGTTGAGAATTCTCTTAGATTATATCAATGATCAGGGATGATTGCGGGGTCCCAACTAGCACAACATTTAAAACTATCGTCGAGCTGTGCAATGGAAACTACTTGTTGGTAGTGAATCTAATGCCAATTATAGATCTATTGGTGGGTGATGATCGACGGTCTAGACTAATTGTGGGATTGGAATTAACAGATTGTTTAATTCTCCCTTCACACTCTGCAATCAATCCCTGCCCTTAATCTGGCACTTTCATATCCAATGGTCATGACTTGATCTGATCATTGACCAGTCCTCCAACGGTCCTTCTCTTTGTAACTCCTAGATCTGACGGTCCTGGTTTATCCCGTGACGATTTCGATCTCGATGGCATTTCTACAATGCACTCATCCTTCTGAGATTTGATATCTGCATATTTTCTGACATTTTCATTCTCTGCATATTGTTTGACATGTTCATTCTCTGTTAACTGTGATACTGTTAAAATCAATGACAATTTCATCAATGAAAATTCATCATAACAACTTATCATCACATCACAATGACATCGACTGTTGACATCAATGACAACATATCAATGTAAATATGTCCAACACCACCAACAACACAAATTTAGAGGGAGCAGGTAGCTCCACCAGTGATGAGGTAGCCCCATTAGTAGTGCCAACTCAGAGGGAGCCAAAGTTTGGAGGGAGTCAACCCTCTGGATCTAGTGGGGAGGAGCAACCTCCCAGGACACTTCAAAGGAGATTAGACTTGAGAGGAGGTCAGCAGATTCAGAGGGAGAAAATGGCTCTGGAGATTGTATAGACTCAGAGGGAGCTTGATCTCAGAGAGAGTCAGTTGGCTCAAAGGGAGAGTCAACCATTTAGAGGGAGTTCCCCCTCAGTTTCAGTGAGATAGAGGCATCTTCCAGGACTGGAAAATAGGTGCCATGGGTTGAGGAGGCCAAACAAGAGGTTTAGAGGCAAGAGGCTTCTAGGAAATGTGTTCCCTCCATGGAGGATTCATTTGTTTCAGTAGGTTTTGTTATAATGATAAAGGAAGTAGCCAGACAAGAAGACCAGGAAGTAGGATTTGCTTCAGTCACATAGGGAGCAGCCAGTGAGGTAGATTGGATAGTAGGATTTAATTTAGTGATCGAGGATGCAACCAATCAAGAGGATTGGAGTGAAAATGGGGTAAGAGACACATTTTTTATAGTGACAGAGGGAGCAGCCATTCTGGAGGATTGGAGTGCAAATGAGGTAGGAGACCCATTTTCTACAGTGGGGCAAGCAACCAGTCTAGAGTATTGGATTGCAGATGAGGTAGTATACCCAGTATGGAAAATAGAGCTACTTCTAGTGCTAGAGGTACATCCAGATAATGGTGGATGGGATACCTCCCTCGCTAAGAGGGAGTGTTGATTTTGCAGCTTCGGGAGATATTCCCACAAGAGGCCAAGGTGTCAGGTATGTGGGAATCTTAGTTGGAACCATATTAGTGTTTTGTTTCATTGAAATAGGACTTGGGATGAGGCTAGGGATTCATGGGTTTGGTGATGGGATTTGTGGGCTTATGTTGGGGCTTCACACCCACAAATAAAGCCTAATTTGATGTTGACTTGTCAAGGGGATTCTATGTTGACCCCTATGACTTATATATAAAGGAGAGAGGTCATTGTGACATTTGCAAATTGTGGAAGAATGGATTTAGCATAAGTGAGTCTACACTCATCCTAGGAGGCTTGGTGATTTTAGGAAAGGGAAAAGTCTGCAAGGTGGCGAATCTAGCCCAAGAGAAAGGAAGTTGTAGAGAGCAAAGTGTATGGAAGTGTTCATACAATTTGTTTGTACATATATGCGGTTTGTAGTGGGACAAAGAACCTATATACAAGGGTTGCAAGAGGGTGAATCCTGTATGTACTTGGTTTGACAGTACATGATGGTAGGTGATGTCAGTAGATCGTACAGGTGATTTGCAGCAGATTTGTGGGTAGAGGATATTTCCAGGATATTTGTTAAGGTTTGGTTTTCTAATTTGTATGGTTATTGGAGGACAAGGTTGTTCTCATATTTGGTGATATTGTATTGGTTGAGAGGACTATTTTTGTTCTCGGTTTTTGTGATATTGAGAGGACTGGTTTTGTCCTCGGGTTTGGAGAATTAGATAAAGTTACAGAACATAAATTTTTTGATTGATGATTCATCTCTGATCTTTGTGTTTCCTCTTCATATATTTTTAGTCAATCATTTTTAGAGTAAAATTGTTCAGTGCTAACAGCTAGGGTTTCACTGTTAAGTTCACTAGGAAGCAATTTTATATCTAAAAATTAGTCACATAGAGTTGAATGTGAAAATTGACAGTGGGAAGAAAGAATATATAATATTTCTAATAATAAGAAAGTGGAGGATGGAAATCATTTTCTCTTAGAATGCCTTCACTTTCTCTTAGAGTACCTTATCTATGCACACATTAGATCTCAATTTCAAAATATTTGTTACACTACCAATCTTCATAACTTGTTAAGTCATGAAAACTGAAGAGATCTAGGAAATTTTCTATCCAATATTTTTTACTATAGAAATAAAATGTCAAAACAAATAAATCAATTGGGTTTAGCTCAGGTGATTGGGAGGAATTGTTATCCTCCTCACCCGGCTTCAATTCCTTCAAGTGACATGTTGAGCTCATAATGTGTATATTGTTGTAATGGCTTCAAGTCATGTTGTTGACCAACCTTGTGATCTGAAGATTCTAGGGTTTACTGTGGGTACCATCCTTGAAATGAGGGGAAGGGCATTGTCTAAACGTTCTACATTTTGGCATTTTTCATCAGAATCTGGCGATATATATTTGGGTGAACTCACAATATTTTGTTGTTTATATTGCATTTTGAATGCATAAATGGATTCAGCATGCTGAAAAGCCATTGGGGCACTCAAATTATATAGAATTAACCACTCAAATATGCAGATCCAACCATTTCTCATCGGATTTCAAGTAAAATTAAACAAATAATATGTCAAGTTCTATGAATTTGGCAAATTTCATTTTATGGGTATTGGAATATCAAAGGCAGTGGGACTCCTAGTAACATAATTGTTGATAGATTACAAGATGAATATGCATTCTTTCTCGCCCTACTCCCTCTGTTGTACGATGTATTGTGTGCACGCATGTGTATGAATAATAAACAATCACATATGCCATTTTTCGTGTCTTGTAATAGTTTCTACAACTTTAAAATCTCATCTCCTTTGCTATGTATCTCAAAGAATGTGTTTAACTACTTTACCTAATTGTCTGATCGAGTTCTCCATCAAATTGCGCAACCTTCACTTTTTCCTCCACCTTAAACAAATTTGGCATGCCTGGCAGAATCACTAAAATGTGGCTTCCTAGCAAATTCATGTTGAATGTGTTTCCATGTTCACCATACAATTCTGTTGCAATTGATAGAGTTACCTATCAATTCCTATGCTTCTTCCTAGTGTTAGTTTTTGTATCCTCAACCATTGTTTCTGGCACAAAATTTCCCTTTATCCTTCCATAACTTGGAAATCTAGAATTTATTGGTTTCACTCATAAAACAATACATGTCATTTCAGGGATTCTCAGGTAGAATCATTTAGAATGCATTTAGAATCAAACATGGGTTAACTGTGCTAAACTATCATACTGCTCCATCACACCCAACCTACCGATATTATTGAATATTTTTTATTCAATAGCGAGATGCGTTATTTTTTACTCAGAATATATGGTCTACTATTTTGGTTAAAAACCCATATCCATGTGTAGTTGGTGTTGAGTTTGAGTAATGTTTGTTGAACAAAAAAGTTTAAAGTAAATTAACATTTCAACATATGAAAATTTTCCAATAAAATAACGTTTTTTGAAACCCTGGACGTCCTTTGTGATCTGGATGATTTCAACTGGATTAACTTCCATAAGCCCTAAATCGTATGACTTCATATCTAAACAAGATAACACATAAAGGAATATAGAAAGGAATATGATTTGGCACTTGAGACAATGAACACCCCACAGAAATAGAATACGCATTGTTATGGTTGTTGACTTCTTCAGCAAGGGCTTGATATTGATAGAATTTTGGTGGTAAGCAGGCCTCGACTCATGTGAGTATTGATCTCCTTCAACTTTGGGGGAATTTGGCATTGCTACTTCAACATCTTGGTCATTGTTGCGCTTGAAGGACAAAGCTCTTCTGGTCATGGGACCTGAATATCTGGGACTGTTCATTGTCTGCCCAAAAAATCTCTTGCCATTTCCCATGATTGGAGATCCTTCCCCTTGGGTACTCTCCACCTACCAGTCTCACATCTAAGGTGATGTGAACCTATCCTCAGTTATGATCACAATTTAGTTTTAAAACAAACAATAAAATGATAAAAAAAATTACTCTTAGCTTGAGATTTTAGAAAATTAAGAAAATGCTAAAGAAAATTAAGAAAATCCTAAAAAATTAATATTAAAATGTTGGTGTGAGTGTGATATGCTATCTACATGAAATTTGATTCAAGTTGCAATGTGATTGTTTATCATTGTGATTTATTTTCAATATGATATGTAATTGTAATTGTTAAGCATCATGATTTTTTTTTCAATATGATATTTATTTTTGTTATATTTAGAAATTTTTGAATAATAAATGAATGGTTGAAATTTTAGAGATATTATTAAAATGTGATTATAAGTGTGATATATTATTTATGTGAAGATTGATTAAGTGGTAACATGATTGTTAATCATTGTGAGTTATTTTAAATATGACATGTAATTATTAAGCATTGGGATTTTTTTTCCAATATCATATTTATTTTTGGATATTTAGATTTTTTTTTAATGATGAGAGGTTGAAATTCTAGAGATATTGGTATTTGTGTTTTTTTGGTTTAGTTGTTAATTATGTTTATTATGTTGAACTTACAATTTATAAATAATATTATATTATTTGATTTATAAATTGTCTAATTTTGTAATGAATGTTTTTTTAAATATAATGATATAAGAAGTTTAAAAAATTATTGGTCTAAAATTTTAATCAAATTTTTGACATTTTGAATTGATTTAGAATTGGGTAAATCCTTACACTAATTATTTCATCATTCATCAAATTTTGATCATGATGGCACTCTACTCATACATAAAATTTATGTCTAATTCTCTCAAATTTATAACTAAAAAAAAAAAAAAATTATTACATTCACTGGCGGTCTAGCTCATGCGTCAATCTTGTTATATTCACTGCATGGCTCAAATTTTGCTTGACTCTCTCTTTGGGAAGTTGGTGGCCATTCAGGATCCTTCCATTGATCTCTTGTTCCTCATTCAGACTTCAAAAATTGTCAATCTCTGTCAAGGGTGTCAAAAAATTCCAAATGGCATCGTCGGGTGGAACAATTGGAAGAAAAGTTGGATGATTCACAAAATTCAATTCTTGACCTGCAAATCTAGTATAATGGCCTTTATTCTCGGATCATTATATTCATGGAGAAATCAGTGGCTCAAGACAAGCAATCAGGTAATTGCAATATGAGTGCAATATACTTAGGCTTCAATTGGAAGACTTTTGAGGCATACCACAACATGAAGTGAGTTCCAGGAATTCAAAGGTGGCTTCTTCCATGCCAGCAACCCCTGTCTAGTTTGACTTGAAAGAATCATCCCTAAGAAATTATTGATGGTACCCTTAGCATAGTAGTATTCAAATTTTGTTAAATGTATAAATTTTTCCTAAAGATATTATGAAGCTTTTACATAGTGTATCGTGGAAACTATGAATTTATGTATGTAGGGAAGAACTCAAAGTCATTGACAGACTCTTTAGTATCCCTCCTCCAGGGAATTTTTATCAAGATAGAATCAAACTCTGAACTGATGTAATATTTCGCTGGCCTCTAGCCCCCTTTTTTATAATCAAATTCTCCCCCCTCTTCTTGTTAAAAAAAAACAATTATCTTACACACTTATTTTATTATATATATGACTATATAATATTATAAATTTCGAAGAAAAATGAAATAAACTAAATCTAAAATGAAAAATAAATAAATTATTGAGTGTTTATAATAAACTTAAATGTTATCCCAAGATGGGGTGTCTGTTAGTTCCCTTGATCATAGAGGTGGTACAAATGAAAATATTGACCACCCTCGTCAACAGATGGCTCTAGTCCTCTCCTCATGTCATGCCCCGAGCTCTCCAACTAATAGTTATCACCTCCCTCTCTATCACATCGATGTGGCTTTGCACGCCAGAGCCTGAGTGTGAATTCAATTTCTTTCATTGATTGAGGATGGGCTCATTACAACCTTTCCTCTGCATGATGGTAGCTTGACGGCTCTCCGGTTCAGACCCGATAATGGCTCTGGTCCTTCAAAGAGAGACTAACCCTCACAATTTCATGATGAAGAGGCTCCCTTTTTGGATCATCAGTGCCTAGTTTGTGGAGATAGGTTGGTGGTTAGTTTGGGCAATAAATGGAGAGTCTGGGTTGGTGTTCTTTGAAGTCCCGAGCCTCCTTGGTTATGAGCTTCCTTATGTCCTCCTTTACTATGGCTTTTCCCTTACCCACTCTATAGTAAACCCTTCTCTTGTCCCTATTGGTTTTTACATGGCTCCTCGAGGAAGACGACCCTCTCAATCTTCCTCTGCTCAGACCCATCCTCCCCCCTCTACTCAGCCAACTCAGGCTGCAAAAGCAGCAATGGAAGCAACCAAAACTTATGCAAAGTTTTTCCTGGATGCAGAGAAAGGAAAGATGGCCAAGATGGAAGAGGGGGTTCAACATCTTAAAGAGTTCCATGACAATGAGGAGGTCGAAGCTCGAATTGGTAATTTGATTCCTAATTTGGGCTGCTCTTTCTCTCTCAATTCAAAATTCTTTCGTACCCTTGAATTATAATGGAAAATCAAGACTTTGGTTTCCCTAGGTATGCTCCCCAAGGAGCAAGATCTAAGAAAACCGAAATCTCACCAAGAGGCTCTAGAGATTCAAACTACATACATTGTTGAAGTTGTCACCTCGTTAGTTAATTAGCATGGAGGCAATTTCGGCCCCCCTGGGTGCAACTATGCTAAGGTTGCATTCCAAGGCTACTACTGGCTATGAGGTCATGGACTTCACGGGCTCCTAGGCTCCTAATGTCAAGTGATTTCTAGTTTTCCTTCTCTTCTTTTCATGTTTGGCCATCTAGGCTTCTTGTTTTTAGTCTTCAATATAGACTTATAAATCCTATGAGACAAATTTGTTCAAAATAACTTAAAGCCTAATTTCCCCTCTGGGGTAGGCCCTCTTTTTTCCTTTTTGTTCTCAAGGCCCAAAGATTGTCATGGTCTCTGGAAAGTTGCACCTATTGTTTATCTCTTTGTACTCTCCGTTAATATGAATATAGTCTTTTATTTGCCAAAAAAAAATAAAAATGAAATGTTATATATCTTTCTATTTAAATATGATGGTATATGGTGATTTTGATATATGTGTTGGTCACTATAATTGCTTATTTAACTAAACAATCAAGTGCTACATAAATTGTCAACCCAGGGAAGTCTTTTATTTCAAAGGTAATCATGCACTATATATGCTCAATCTCAAAAGCAACCTAGAGTTGTAGTAAGAAAAACATATTAATCACACTTTGCCTTGAACAAACTGAAGTTCTAACTTGAATTACAGGAAAGCAATCTACCTATTGCAGAGTTCAATGTTTAAGGAAGTAATTGTCCAAAGAATCCTGGATTACATTAAGAAAATAACAACCTGGAAAAGAAATCTTTCAAGACACTGCAAAAGGAAAGACCAACTATTCTGTAACCAGAGAACAAGACCCTATTCCCAAAGAAGGAATCTTTAGCACCTGTTTCCAATCATCACACTCTCATGAACTCATTACTGATTGAAATGATTGACACACACTAAAGGTTAACTAACTCTTAACAAAGAACAGGACCCTATTCCCTAAGCAGGAAACTTCAGCACCTGTTTCTGATTAGCACACTTTCATGAATTCATTAAAATAATTGACATGCACTGAAGGCTAACTATCTCTAACAGAGAACATGACCCTATTCCCTAAGCAGGAATATTTAGCACCTATCCCTAATTATCAAGCTTTCATAAATTCACCAAGCAGGATTGCTAACTACAATGATTAACAATTACCCAAGCATGAATCATATGAAAACAATGTAGCAATCGGTAAAGCAGAGTTTCAACAAGACAGAATTTAGTAAAGTAGTGTTTCAGCAAAACAGAGTTCAGTAAAGTAGTGTTTCAGCAC
>SNQJ01S0259172.1:0-12342 GCA_010110895.2 Picea sitchensis | reverse complement strand
GCTAGGACACCTCAACAGAATGGAGTTGTTGAAAGAAAGAACAAGACAATACAGGAAATGGCTTGAACAATGCTAATGGATTCCAAATTGAAAGATATTTTTTGGACATAGGCAGTGCATACAAAGTTCACATTCAAAATAGAGTAATGCTCAGAAACAACACAGACAAAACTCCCTATGAGCTATGGAAAGGAAGACTAGAAAATGTGAAGCACTTCAGAGTTTTTGGAAGCAAATGCTACATCAAAAGAGAAGATGGCGGAATGGGAAAGTTTGACTCTCGTGTGGACAAAGGAGTACTTGTTGGTTACTCAAGTTCAAGAAAATCATACAAGTGTTACAACCTAATATTGAACAAAGTTGTGGAAAGCATCAATGTAACACTTGATGAAATAGGTAGACGAGAATTAAAGGAAGAAGAAAACGAATCAATGAAACAAATTTATGAAGAAGAAACAAAAGATGAAAAATAAGTAGAAGGGGAAGATGAAGAGGATCAGATAGAAGCAAAAGAGCAAGTTCAGCAAGTGCCTCCAAATACACCTAGCAGACGAGTACAGAAGAATCATCCTTCAGATCAAATTATCGGAAACAAAGATGCAGGGGTTGAGACTAGAAGAAGAATCTGTTCACCAGAACAAACACACCTATCACTCTCGTCTACAATTGAACCAACCTGTTTTGAAGAGGCTAGCAAGGATAAATTTTGGAATAAGGCCATGGATGAAGAATTGGATCAACCAAAGAAAATGACACTTGGGAATTGGTTCCAAGACCAAAGGATAATAATGTGATCAACACAAAGTGGGTATACAGGAATAAATTGAATGAATATGGATAGGTTACAAGGAACAAAGCTATATTGGTATGTAATATGCACAGGTTGAAGGAATCGACTTTGAAGAGGCTTTTTCCCCAGTTTCTAGAATGAAAGAAATCTGATTGCTTTTATCTTATGCATGCTCCAAAAATATTAAAGTGTATCAGATGGACGTAAAATCTTCTTTTATGAATGGGGAACGTGAAGAAGAATTCTACATTGAATAGCCAGAAGGATTTCAGTTGTCAGAGAATGTAGATTATGTGTGTAAAATAAAGAAGTCCTTGTATGGTCTAAAACATGCTCCTAGAGCATGGTACTCTAGACTAGATAAATATCTACAATAGGCAGGGTTCAGAAAAGGAAGTGGAGACAACAACCTCTACATCAAGGTAAGTCAAGATAGTATTTTATTAATTGAATTTTATGTTGATGACATTATTTTTGGTAGTGATGATGACAGGTTAAGCCAGAAATTTGCAAAGGATATGCAGAATG
This sequence comes from Picea sitchensis, assembly GCA_010110895.2. Classification (NCBI taxonomy): domain Eukaryota; kingdom Viridiplantae; phylum Streptophyta; class Pinopsida; order Pinales; family Pinaceae; genus Picea; species Picea sitchensis. The sequence continues at coordinate 11,024 of SNQJ01S0259172.1, read as the reverse complement.
AATTTGAAATGTCATTACTTGGAGAACTATCCTTCTTTCTTGGACTTAAGATACATGAAAGAAACCAAGGAATTTTTATTTCTTAAACCAAGTATATTAGATAAATGCTAAAGAGGTTCAGAATGGAACATTGCAAACCAGTTATCACTCCCATGCAAACTAGTTGCAAGTTAAGCAAAGATGATGATTCAAAGCCTTTAGATCAAAGGAAATACAGGTCAATGATTGGTAGCCTACTATATGTGACAACATCCAGAGAAGATGTAATGCAGGTAGATGGAAGGGTGGCACAATTTCAAGCAACACCAAAGGAATCACATGTATTATCAGTAAAGAGGATTTTTAGATATCTCAAAGGAACATAAGAGTTTCGATTATGCTATCCAAAAGGAAAGGATCTATCACTTATTACCTACACAGATGAAGATTGGACAGGTTGTATTGATGATCGATGAAGCACCATTGGAGCATCGTTCTACTTGGGTGAGTGTTTAGTATCATGGCTAAGAAAGAAACAATCATCAGTATATTTATCTACAGTCGAGGCAGAGTATATTACAGCAAGACCATGTTGTACATAGGTTCTTTGAATGAAACAAACTCTGACAGATATATACGTGGATTATGATGAAACCATTCCAATCTATTGTGATAATACAAGCGCCATCAATATCTCAAAGAACCCAGTGATGCACTCCAAGAAGAAGAACATCCCAATCAAGTATCACTTTCTACGGGAACAGGTTGCAAAAAAGATAAAATTTGAGTATGTGGGCACAAAATAACAAGTGGCATGCATCTTTACAAAACCACTTCCACAGGAATCCTTTGAGTATCTTCACCTGAGACTTGGAGTTATTTCTACTCCAAAATGAATGATTTTGAATGCTTATCTTATATGTCTTATATGTACATGAGGAAGCACCATAAAGAGGACAATTCAAATAGGGGGAGAAGCCCTAGATGGAAAAATACCTTTTCCATTGATGACAAAGGGGGATAGATTTATCAGATGCAGAGGACAGAGGCATGGTTCCAGGGGGAGAATGAGCGATATAAAGTTAGTATCGCAGGACATGATTTCAGTATTGCATCAGAGTGTTGCCATCAATGCCAAAGGGGGAGATTGTTGATTAAGGTTGGTTGTCATTGATGTCAACCAACCTTAATCAACACTTTCTCCTTATTATAATTTGCAATTATTAATACATGCACTCCACATTATATTTTGTATATATATTTTTATACAAGTTGAGCCCATTCCAATCTATTGTGATAATACAAGCGCCATCAGTATCTCAAAGAACTTAGTGGTGCACTCCAAGACCAAGCACATTCTAATCAAGTATCACTTTCTACGGGAATAGGTTGTATAAAAGAACATTAGAGTTGAGTATGTGGGCACAAAAGAACAAGTGGCAGACATATTTACAAAACCACTTCCATAGGAAGCCTTTGAGTATCTTTGCCAGAGACTCAGAGTTATTTCTACTCCAAAATGAATGCTTTTGATTGCTTATCTTATATGTTTTAGATGTACACGAGGAAGCAACATAAAGAGGACATTTCAGTTAGGGGGAGAAGCCCCGGATGGAAAAATACCTTTGCCATTGATGACAAAGGGGGAGAGATTTATCAAATGCAGAGGATAGAGGCATGGTTCCAGGGGGAGCATGAGCGATATAACTTCAGTATTTCATGACATGATTTTAGTATTGCATCAGAGTGTTGCCATCAATTCCAAAGGGGGATATTTTTTATTAAGGTTGGTTGTAATTGATGTCAACTAACCTTAATCAACACTTTCTCCTTATTATAATTTGCAATTATTAATACATGCACTCCACATTATATTGTATATATATATATATATATAAGGTAAGTTGATGTTTTAGATGTCCAAATTTTTCATCTTACATAATTTACTATGTTTTCATTTCAAGTATCTTTTCACATATGAGCTACATGCATTTCATCAAATCTTCCAATGCCTACAATGGATGATTTGGTAGAGTAGGTGGTTGAAGTGTTGGATCACTTTGGGTATTTACAAAAAAATATTGTTTAAGTGATATATATATATATATATATATATATATGGATTATATCTTGACACTTTTTTTTAGTAAGGACATGGACTTTAAGTCAATTTTTTGTCTTAATTATGTTTCTCTTCTTTGAATTGTAATTATTTTGTATTTATTTTTCACTCCTTTTAGTAAGTAAAGAAAAACCAGTCTTGTAGGAAATTATGAAAAGTTTATGGGATGAAATAATTTTTTGTCTTTGTTATACTATGAAGGTAGAGGATAAGGGATGAAACAGGAAATATGATATGCATAAGGAGAGAAACTGCAAGCTACGCTTTTGACAGTCATGACCATAACAGAGGACAACATGAGCACCAAAGGGGGGGGTAAGGGTACACCCTCATATAAACATGTAGTGGTAGACAGAGGGAAAGGCCCAAGGGGAGTATTTTTCAAGGCACCAGTGATAGGAACCTCGCGTTTAGACCCAAAAAAAGGTCAGGAAAGGAACCAGGTCAAAAGTGAGTGCATGGAAGAGGAAGCCAGAGAAACCCAGAGGGAGACGCAAGACACAACGAAGACCAACAAGGCAAAAGGGCGCAACCCGTGGAAACCCAAAACAACAATGATACCCAAGGTGATACTGAATGATCAACAAACACAACTCTACAGGGATCAAATGAAGGCGCATTCACTAATATACAAGTTTATGGGCTTGTGGCCCACTGAAAGAACGTTGCGTAACTTGATCAAATATCACTGGAAGACAAATGGGGAAGTGGAGCTCCATATGGGTTCGAAATACTTCTTCACAGAAGTCTTCATAAACCTGGAGGACATGGATAGAGTCTTTGAAGGAGGTCCATACTTCCATGCATCAGTAGGACTGTACATGCAGCCATGGAAGGAAAATTTCTCCCCAGGAAAAGAGACCTTCAAAAAGGTGTCGGTCTGGCTGAGATTATATTCCCTACCTTTAGACTACTGGTTACCCTCTACTTTTGAAGCAATAGGAAACAAACTGGGGAAATATATAAAGACCGCAGAAGCTACCCTAAAAGGGAGATATACATCTTACGCAAGAATATGTATAGAGATGGATGTGTAGGGAGCACTCCTAGAAGCCATAAGCCTTGAATTCAGGGATGAGGAATGGATCCAAAACATCGATTATGAACAGTTCCCTTTTAGATGCAAAATATGCCATGAACATGGTCACCTGATTAGGGAATTCCCTCTTAATAAAAAAAGGGAAGCGGAAAACCCCAAACCACAATAGGATGAGGATGGGTTTGTAAAACCAAACCCCAGAAGCAGAGAAAACAAAAAGCAGAGTAAATCCCCAACAAGAAATAACCTAGAGGCCCAGAATAAAATGGAAGGACGGGATAGAACCAATAAAGGGGCAGAAGATGATAAGGATGTGGAAAAATCTCAGGAAGTCAGAGAATAAATAACAAACAAGCCCATTGACCGGCCAAGTAACCAGAAGGAACAGGGAATTTGTTCAACCTTTATGGATGGAGGGATCAGAGATGAAAACACCCCCATGCAAGAAGCAGAGGGAGATTTGGAAATGACCCCAAGCAAAGTAGGAACAAAAGATATTGAAATCAGATACCTTGTGGAAAGGGAAGGGATAGATCTCACGAACATACTGGAGCAATGGAAAATACAGGGGGTAGACAGTGTACCAACAGAGAAACTTGACCACATCCAGTACTTGTTCCTCCTAAGGGAGGAAACCAAAACTAGAGGCCTAAAGCATACACACAAGGATATTGGACACCTAGGAGTCAAAGCTAATGAGGGACAACCACAACTCTCACCCAAGTAGACGCGAAGGAAAAAAGGTAGGAAATCAAATAGTGTAGCCCTACAAGACCTTGTAGCACTAATGATAAACTCGGGTAAGATCAAGAAACTCTTCCCCAACTCCCCCCTGCATGTTTGAATGAAGGTTATAACTTGGAATATAAAAGGCCTAAACAGCCCAAGAAAGCAACAAATCCTTAGAAATAGACTAAAATAGGAACAATTAGATCTCTATTTTATTCAAGAGACAAAATGTAATATAGACAGAATGGAAACAATCAGTCAACAACAATGGTGCAAGTACAATATTATGGCTATTGGAGGCCACCAAATGGCAGGAGGAATCCTCACCCTGTGGAACCCACAAGTACTAAGCCTAATAACAGTTGAAGCGACCAGGAATAACCTTATGGTGCAAATCATGGGGAACATAGAGGTGATTTTATGCACTAATGTGTATGGGCCCTAGGTGTCAGAGGAAAGGAGATGAATGATAAGAGACCTGGAAGATCTCAAAAACCGATCCAACAACCTCCAATGGATCCTAGCAGGAGACTTCAACATCATCACGTCACTTGCGGATAAAAAAGGAGGTACAAGAATATTGGATAGAGATGCGGAAGAATTCTCAAAGTTCATAGACACAGCGGAGATGGTAGATATGAAAACTAATAATGATCAGTTCACCTAGAAAAATAAACGGATGAACCAACATCAGGTAGCAACAAGACTCGACAGATTCCTAGTATCAGAGTCAATCATTATGCAGGGGCTAACCTTAGATTGTAACATCCGTCCCTAGGGGGGATTTGATCACTGGCCAGTGCAACTGGAAGCAGGCTTCTAGACCACACCAAGGAATAGACATTTCATATTTGAGAAATTTTGGATTGAACACCCGACATTTAAGGAAAGAATCAAACAGTGGTGGTAGGAGGAGTAACCAAAACAAGGGACAAGGATGTTCAAACTCTATAAGAAACTGAAACATATCAAATATAGGCTCAAGGAGTGGAACAAGGACACTTTTGGGAATATAAACCAAGAGAAGAACAATATTGAAGAAAAAATGAAAAATCTCCAGGAAATCTGCATTTCGGAGGGCTACACGGAGGAGCGGAAAAAGGAAGAGATCTAGATGACCCAAGAATGGGAAGCGCGATGCCAGCAAGAAGAAACTCTTTGGCGACAAAAGTCCCGGATCAGATGGCTAAAGGAAGGAGAACAGAACACCAAGTTTTTTCATAGAACAACCATGGCCAGAAGAGCCCATAAAAAAATCTTGAAGATTAGGGACCAGGATGAAATAGAGAGAGAGTCACAAAAGGAAATTGAAACAACTCTGGTAAACCACTTCCACGGGATAGCCCAGGAACCCAACCAAGACAGATTGGATGCCATACAAAGGATAATCCAGCATATCCCTCGCCTAGTCACTAAAGAATTAAATAACAACCTGAACAAGCCCATTGCAGAGGAGGAAATTGACCAAGCACTCCAGGAAATGCTTAATGGAAAATCCCTAGGCCCATATAGTTTCACAATGGATTTCTTCAAATCCTACTGGGAAATTGTTAAACACGATGTATATAGGGTAGTGGAAGACTCTAGAAGGTTAGCCTCCATTCTAAAAGCGCTAAATGATACAATGATTACACTTATCCCCAAAGAGAATGAAGCCAAAACCCCTTATCGTTACAGACCTATAGCATTATGCAATGTGGTGTATAAGATAATCTCCAAGGTTATAGCAAATAGATTGAAACCACTCCTACCCACATTAGTTTCACAAGAACTAGCAGGTTTCATGGAAGGAAGACAAAAAATGGACAATATCATCCATGCCCATGAACTTATCCACACCTTGAAGCTTCAGAAGTAAGGGGGAATGATAATACAACTGGACCTAGCATAATCTTATGACAAAATTAGCTGGCACTATATGATCAAGACCCTGGAAGCCTTCGGCTTCACCCAACACTGGATCAGTTGGAAAGTCAGCCTGGTATCCACAACAAGCCACTCGCTACTAGTAAATGGAGCCCCTGCCAAACCTTTCTAGCCCATGAGAGGCATCAGACAAGGAGACCGTTGTCCCCTTTTCTATTCATTCTAATGATGGAAGGTCTCAGTGAAAGCATAAAAAGCGCAACAACAACAGGGGAAATAAAAGGTATCAAACCCTTTGAGATTTTTCCTACTTACACACACCAACAGTTCATGGATGACACCTTACTTCATGAAATACCCATGGTCAAGGAAGAGAAATCCTACAAATGAATCTTAAATGAGTTTGGGGAAGCCTCAAGCGTAGAGATAAACCAGTCCAAATATATGATCTTCTTCTTTAATACCAACTCGGCAATCCAAAGAAATTTGGCCAACATCTTGAGCTTTGAACACAAAGCACTACCAACCAAGTACTTGGGAATTCCTCTGACAGACAAAGCTTACAAACTGTCAACTTGGGAAGGAATAATCAACAAGATACAATACTGGGTAAAACATTGGACGTACAAATCCCTCAACCTAGCTGGAAGACTTGTCCTGACCAAGTCAGTTTTGCAAGCAATTCCAACCTTTATGATGTCTATTTTCCCAACCCCCAAGGGGATACTGCAAAAAATAAGAACCATGCAAAGAGACTTCCTGTGGCGAGGTGTGGAAAAAAGGAAAAAATGGGCACTGGTGGCTTGGGAGAAGGTTTGTAAATCAAAACTCAAAGAAAGCTTGGGGTTACACAACCCGCAAGTGACCAATGATGCCTATGGGGTGAAACTATGTTGGCGCTAGGTCAAAGAAACTACTACACCATGGGTCAACTTGTGGAAGGAAAAGTATGCCCCGGACATATGCGACCATGACAAAATCTGCTTTAGAGGCACCAGGGAAGGTTCTTCCATATGGAACCTAGCTTGGCACAACAAGTTCTGGATCCAGACACACAACTTTTGGGAAGTAAGAAATGGCAGAACAACCAGATTCTGGGAGGATGCCTGGCAACAGGAACCTAGAATGGAAAAACCAGGCTGGGAGGAACTCTAACAGGAGTTGATTGTGCAAGGAAAAACCAGAGTCTACCATTACTGGAAAAAAGAAACAGATCACAACAAATGGAGAATCTGGAACACTCTCACCCCACAAAATAGAGACCAAACCGCAACAATAGTAAAAGAGGTGGAGTAGGAATTGGGGAGGTGAAAAATTGCAGTCACGGGCGGAAATGACCAGCTGATATGGAGGCACAAAGATGATGGGGAATTCAATCTCAAAGAAGTCTGACACTATATAGAGGACCAAGACCAAGAAGACCTGACGCATCAATGGGATAAGCTCTGGAACAACAACCATTGGCCAAAAATAAAAATATTCCAATGGCTAATACTCCACAACCAAATTCTAACTTGGGAAAACTTGAGGAAGAGAGGATTCATAGGTCCTTCCAGATGTCACCTATGTGAATCAAAGGAGGAAACAAAGAACGATCTCCTGGACGAATGTACCTACACAGAAGAAGTCTGGGACTGGGCAACAGGCATCTTCTGAGAGTCTAATAGTATCATAGGTAATATATCTGCAACTATCAACATTTGGAAAGAAAACTGTAGGGAAAATGAAGAGGTGAATCTTTGTTGGACCCTCATCCCTGGAATGATCATATGAGAAATATGGAAGGAAAGGAACAGACGCATCTTCAAGAACCAAAGCTAGACGACAGGAAAGATCAAGGAAACAATAATCTCCATGACAAGAGAAATGGTACAGAGCTGCAACTACCAAACAAGAAGAGCACAACCCACATACCAAGACCTCTGAGTTCTAGAGGCTTTTCAATTGAAATATGGACGCAACCCCAATCAGGTAAGACGACCACCACAACTACAAGTAGGTGAGCACAACTGGAAATTGCCACCGGAGGGCTCCCTCAAGCTGAATTTCAACGGAGCGTCTAAAGTTAACCCAGCTAGGACAGGAATGGGATGAGTAATCAGGGACAGTCAAGGAAAAATCATCAGGCTATACACTAGGAGTCTGGGAAACTCAACCAACAACACTTCTGAATTTGGATCCCTGGAGATCGGCCTCGAGATTCTACACCGGGAAGGGATGACCAACACCATAGTGGAAGGAGATTCCATGTTGGTCATCAACACAGTAAGGCGACTCCAAAACGGTACCAGAGTGGGAAAAATTTAGAGGCACTGGTGCTTGGCTCATTCCCTGCAAAAAATTCAGGAGCACTTGCAGACAGGGATCACAGTGGAGTTGTGTTGGGTACAGAGGTCAGCAAATGGATTAGCGAACATAATCGCTAATGAAGGGGTCAAAAAGGAAGGACCAGATCTGGATTCCATATGGAGTAACATCTCGAATGGTCAGTTCCGAACAGACTGCATCCAACTAGCGACAAAGGACTAGGATGACAGCTGAAGTATGAACGACCACATCGAGGCTGGAGGTGCAGAAATAATTGAACTACATGTAGGATCTATATAGAATCCGATAGGCCACCACTTAAACACGAGTTACAATGCAGATCCCGGTCACACCACAAGAGGAGGTATGACACCATGGTCCTATCAATAGAAATAAGTACATGGGTTATCCGTGGGAGAGTAGAAGGGATCATCAGCAGGCGGCAAAGGACGAAGAAAAAAAGGGTTGGCCATGGGAAAGTATGGGTACACCTCACCCATGCACAGATACAGGGGGGTGGGATTATTGGCATAAAGCATGCAAGGCCAAGGATTGACGCAGGGATGATGACAGGGTTCCCAAGAGCACACACCCTGAAACAGTGAAAAAGGACCAGAAGGTACACCCTTATGGGAGACCCATGATTACCAGGATAAGCCCGCGATCGGGGAAATCTCATAAAAGAATAAACATCCAGGATAGACACGGACTGGAGAGAAGAAATTACAGAGGCCATCCTACATACCACGAAGCGATGAATAGAAACGGAGGATGAACTCAAGACAAGAACCACCAAAATCAAATTGAGATGGTAGGAATGAAGAATACCCAGAGTAAGAGGGGCCCCCGGGGGGGAGGAACTTCCAACAAGCGCCTAGAAGATCACAAGGATGGAGTAGGCGACCAGAGAAGCCAATGGTACCTTTCTCATGCAGGTCGATCCAAAGGGAAAAGAGGTCATCGACAGGTGGGAGAGAGAAGTTAACACCACATGCCAGGGCAAAACCCGGTCGGAACTCCTTCAATAAGCGGATGGGATAAGGTACCCAAGGGCCACACAGCCTAGAACAACCCTCTACCACAAAACGGTGGAGGAATCCTGGTGCACAAAAATGTTGATAGGCAAGTTGAGCATTGACAGGAAAGAGACCAGCAGGGAGGTTATCTGGGACTACAAGAAGGTGCTCACAGAAATTCTGAGCCGCCTCAGTAACCTGGAGGCTAGTGCGAGAAGAATAGCAGAGGACCAGAGGAGCCAAAATGAAAAAAATGGAACGAATGGCATGACAATTCCACTTCTACCTACGCTATGTCCACCACATGGACATCACTCTAGCAGACCGATGTGGAACACCAGCCTGTATCAGAAAGACACGCACGATGGAGCATAGGAAGGAGAATGAGGCAAGAAAGGAAGGAGACAAAATCCATCCCATCCTCTTGGACTATTGCAGTATCAACCCCTGGTCAAGTTGTTTATCAGTGTAGGAGCCACCCCTGTCCTACATTTTTGTCATTTATGTATATGTTATGGTATAGTTTTTCAAACTAGTTTTTCGGAGACTGGGTCGGTTTCCAAGGGTGGCGGCCCAGCCCTACCCCTCGTTTTTGTAGACAGCGCAACTTCGGGATCCCCGATCTACTTTCCTTTTTGGAAGATCAGGGGATCCCCCTTTTTCCTTTTGTACCATATGTTTCAGTAATACAGAATCTCACACTCACTCACAAAAAAAAAAGTAAAGAAAAATCACATATTCTATTTAAAATAAAATACATGGACTGAGTTGTTAGACTTATTAAAGGGGATCCCAATTGTTCCAACCAAAGATAAAAAGAAATATTTGTAGGGATGAGGGTGGGGGTGGGGGAAATATTAGATAATATGTATTACAGTCCCCTACTCCAGTCTAGGAATACTAGGATAGGTGGTGTGACCATCTTTTCTTTTAAGGTGTCCAATCCTTGTTGACAGTCCTCATTCCACTGAAATCTAGTGTCCTTCTTTAACAATTTTTCCATTGGTGCAATAATCTGCGCATACCACTTTATAAACTTCATGTAATAGCCTGTATGTCCCAGTGTTTCTCTTAACTGGCACACTGACTTTGGTGGTGGTAAATTTACAATGATTGCAATCTTAGAAGGATCCACTAATAAACCTTGTTTACAGACTATATGTCCCAATAATATTCCAAAAGGTGTACCAAAAATGCATTTCTTGATATTCAATGAGATTTGGCATTGCCTGCATGTTTCCAACATGAGTCTTGACACTTCTACATGATCTTTTAGCAGATTGTATACAGTCCAGTCATTCATATATACTTCTAAAAACTGATTTATGAATTCCTTAAAAGCATCTATGACTACTCTTGAAAATATGGTTGGTTCATTCTTCAGCCCAAATGGCATGACTGTATATTGGTAGGATCCCCATTCTATAGAAAAAGTAGTCTTATACATGTCTTCTGAAGCTATTTTTATCTGATGGTAACCTAAGAATCCATATGTAAATGAATATGCTTCTTAGCCTCCCACATTCTCTAAGACCTCATCTGTAAAAGGGGTAGGGAAGGGTTCATGTAAGCAATCATTATTAATTTTCCTAAGATCTACACAAATTATTATCCCCCCCTGTTTATTTTCTTGGACTACCATAGGATTGATCCATTCATATTCCTCTACTAGTTCTATGATAGCAGCTTCCATCATTCTGTCAATTTCTACTTTCACTTTTTGCTTATACACTGGATTCAGTCTGTAGGGTCTTTTCCTGATAGGTCTTGCCTCTGGTTTGACAAGTATCTTCATCTCTCCTAGATCCCCTTCTATGCCTTTCATCTCTCTAAAGGTTTGTTGATATTGAGAGGGGGGTGAATCAATATCAAGTACAATTTAAAACCTTTTTCAACTTATACTTAAACCATTCAATTATATCCAATGAGCAATGAACAATAGTATAAGAGTTACACCAATACACCA